>JAOXYD010200162.1:0-22256 GCA_028565735.1 Pinacopodium congolense | reverse complement strand
GTGACTTAGGATTATTTATCCTAACAATCCTAAAAATTATGATTTAAGTTAGTCAAAGAGAATTCCTTGTTTGAAATATAACTGCCGAATCAATTATTTCAAAAAAAGAATTCCAATTTTGGTGCTGTGGAAAAAACCAAGATTAACTTTGCTGGACTGCGTTATAATATTCAATTGGGGACGGCGGCGGCGGCGGCTCAACTATGACTTAATGACTAAGATTGTTACGGCTCAGCAAAGAAAAGATTGTTACGGCTTAAAGATTATTAAAATATTCTTATTCAATTTATTATATAGATATATTTAAGTAGTTTTGAGTTTTGACTTTATGATGGCCGTTAAAAACTACCAAAATACTAAATTACACATTCAATAAAAATAACCCTTTGATTTTTCAAATTTTTTTTTGGGATGTTTGGTTTGACTTTTGTTTTTTGTTTTTGTTTTTTATTTTTTAAAACATAAAAATAAAAAAAATAACACAAAAATTAAAAAAATTACATTAATACAATATAAAAATCGAATATATTAAGACAAAAATCAAAGATAACATATAAAAATTAATATAAATACTCAAAAATTATAACTAAAAATTACAATCAACAGCAATATCAAACAATCCATTTGATTCTAAACTTCCATTTTTTTAGGATAAGAGATATTTAATCTAAATAATTATTAAAGCTTAACTTCTAACATTTGAGCAAAGTTTTTATAAAGATTTGAATTATAGATTTCAAAGTAATGAAAAGCCCCCAATCTTGATTCTAAATTGGTAGTGCACGAAAATGACAAGGAATCAATCATCACTAACATTATAAATTAATTACTTGTCAATATCAATTGCCAGATCAGTGATCAAACATTTTGTTTTTTCCTTCTGATATAGTATATTTTATTAATGCAAACAAAATTAAATGTATTTAAATATGTGATATATACAAGTTTATTTTAAGACTTTCATTGTCTTATATAACAATTGTATCTATAATTTCTTTAAGAATCCATTATTAAGTTATATTTATTTTGAAATATCAAAATCAAATTAATCCCTTCTACTATTCAATGATTTGGATGGGATAGAAACCAACCAGTATAATTGTAATGTTAGATCCACTTTATTCAATTTTTTCCCCTGTTTTTAGTGAAATTACGATCCAAGAAAGATTAGAAATGATGATAAAATAGGGCTTTAAGTTATGTTGTATATTACTGACTTCATCCTTTAAATGTTTATTAAATGTGTATTATTTGAAGCTACTGTATGATTTGAAGATAGTCAAATAAACGATCAATTAAATACAATAATAATTAATAATTAATAATTAATTGTTTTATTCATACCCAAAATTTCAAAGTACAAGAAAGAATCTTAGAAAAGAAAACTAAAAAAAAAACACTTTAGGTTAGAAAGAACACCACCAGTTTGAAAAATATGACAGTCTTATTCAACACGTATGACGTGTCGTAGCTACAGTTCAGAAGACCTGTTGAACCTTCGAGAATCTTATTCAGTATGTACGACTACTTGCACCTAAAGTCTAGAATTCATCATGGTCACTGGCAGCTTCAGACTGTTGTCAGCAAAATTAGGTTAAGTCTATCATGTATGAATAACGTGAAAATTATGTAAAAATAAGTCGTTTGCATGTAATTTTTAATTATAATTTTAATATATTTATATTAATTTTTATATTTTATTTTTAATTTTTGTGTTATATTAATTTTTTTTTTTTTTAATTTTTGTGTTAAAAATTAAAATTAAAATAATAAACCTTACCAAACAATCCTTTAACCAACACAAGCCAATAGAATTAGTTCAAGACAATCATTAAATCTTAACTTTTGGCACTTGAATAGTTAAAAGAATTCTTGTAAATAAAAAAAAGAAAATTTAAAAACCCTTTAATTATAAATTATGATGATGAATGCAAATATTATAGGAGGCAATAATCACTAATATTATAAATCAATTACTTGTTGGTTAATGTATTGTTACTTTATTTGCTTATAACAGGTGGCCTATGATAGACAATTTTTTCATTCGGGCAATTGTAACAACTTTGTCAAATTTAAATTGGAGTTTATCTAAAATCAATAAACCAATTAAATTTTTATTAAGTTCAAAATTGACTTTGAATTTCAATATTTAAATTTGATATAATTTAAAATTATATATTTTTTAAAATTTTAGTATAAATTTGAGTTTTATAAAGATTAGGTTTGACCTGACCTATTATCAATACTGAAGATACATGAGAGCTATTGAGATAGTATACGAGGAGAAGACAGCTTCAAATAGATTAAAGAAAGAAAAAATTTACATGACGGCGGGGTCATGACCTATGGGTTATAATAATAATATAATAATTATTTTTATATTTTTAATAATATATATAATAATATTATATAGAGACCGGTAATGTAATTGGTCAAAAAAATGTTTTTTTGGTCTTTTTGAAGTAGTTTTTAGTGATTATTATGGAAATATATGTGTTTAATTATTATTATTATTGTATATTAAATTATTAATATATATTTAAAGAATAATTTTTTTATAATGACTAATAGTAATTAATCAAAGTTAATTGGGTCCAAAGATCAATATCGTGATTGCAAAATGTTGAAATTATTTTAATCCTTTTACGGCAGTCCATTCGGGCCGGCTGCAGAGCAGTGTTTTAAATATTGTACTAGTATCAGTATTGGATTGATCTTAAAAATAGTATTGTACCAGTACCGGTTAATACTGGTACCGTTTCGGATAATTATTTTAAATTATAAATTAATTTGTAAATTTTATAAAAATTTACAAAAATTTTTTATAAATGTATTATATTATGTAATTTTTAACTTAACTTTAAAATTAAAAAGACCAAAATACAAAATTTTTCTTTAAAAAAATTTTAAAAAAATTAAAAAAAAAATTTTTATTTTTTTCCGGTACCGATCGGTACCGACTGGTATTGACCGGTACCGGCCAGTACGGCCAGTATTTGAATCTGATACCGATTTCAACAGTTTCGTACCGTTTTCCGACCAGTACGATACGTACCGACCCGTACCGGCCGATACGGTATGAAACCAAAAACCCTGATCAAAATCCCTCGCCTTTAGCGTTTCTCTTTTAATAATTCTCAAGGAATAGTCAAATTTTTTCTCCCACGTTCTGGCCATCAATTTAGTGATTTTATGACGATCATGATTAATATAGATTAAATTATTTTTGCGTTAATAATGTATCTTATGATCTACATAAATAATTTAATTTATATTAACTACGATTGTAAAAAATTTATTAAATTGATGACTTTTCTTTTTATTTATATGAGATAATAAATGGAGTTAGAGCCTAGGCCAACAAATTAACTATAAAATATTTCCTGATTGGGTTAACAAAAATTAGTCTTCTATTGTTAGCCGTGATTTTTGGTTCTTGAGATTGAGATTGCTATTGCTATCTTTAGAAATTATGATTGAAATTGATTAAGATAACACTTTTTGTTATCATTTTTTATTCATACTTATTTGCTTATATATATTTTCGTGTATAAATACGTGTTGTAGTTTTGTATAATACACACAATCAATACAATATAAATCTCATTGTTTCCTAGTTTCTACACCATTCTTTGATAATTTGGTATCAGAGCTACGTACCTTAAATTTTCTAGTTTGAATCCTCAAAGGATTTTCATGTTTCTCTGCTGCCTAGACCCTCCTACTTAATCCTTGAAGGATTTCTGTGTTTCTCTGCTTCCTAGACCTACCTGATGCCCAGACCTTCCTTCTTAATCCTCAAAGGATTTCTACTTTTTCTGCTGCTCAAACCCACTTGTTACTAAAGGTCCACAACCCCCACCTAGACCCGTATACCTGATCACAGCCCACATCCACTAAACCCACTGACCCACAACCCGCTTCCTTTACTCGTCTCCTCTTTTCCTTCTTTGTTATCCTAGCAATCGTTGCCTTGCTACACCCCTTATCACCTGTTCATCGTAACCTAACGCCTCTTACTTAGCCACTATTGTTGACTTGCATCACCGTTGTTAGACGTCTCTACCAACTGTCGAGTATTCTTGCACCCCTTTTTCCCAGATCGCACACCAACAAACACCTCTACAATCCAGTCTTAACCTATGCATCTCCTCTTGCTACTCATCTTTTTCACCTCACCTAGTCCCACCATCACGCCACCACAGTATCATGCCATCATTGCCACTTAGATCTCGTCGAACTGCCTGGCTCTTCTATCTGCCCACCCCATCATCGTCATATGTTCCCTCCACTGACTGCTACCATACAAAACACTACATGGATCTATTGGAAATCCTTTGTGTCTAACCGCTACTAGTCCTGCCTCCCTCAGTTCACTTCCTTCATCAGTTGTCGTTTTGTTTTCATATGCATCTCTTATAAATAAGATAAGAATACAACTTTTTTTTTCTAGTTACTACTTTCCTTTAGTTATTGAGAAATATGATGTTTCCACACCTATTACAACAATTTTATCTAGATCAAATTATAATCTTTAGGTTCACGTTATGAAAAGTTTTTTGATAGATCGTAAACTTTGGCATATTGTCATTGGAGATATTACCAAGCTAATTAGGGACATACATGAAACTAATGCTAAATTTGCAGACCGTCTTGAGGAATGGGATAATAAAAATTATCAAATTATTAAATGGTTTTGCAATACCTCTTTACCATCTATTCATATTCGATTTGCTGATTACAACTCTACAAAAGACATATGAGATTTTTTTGGCTAATCTATATCAGACTACTGAATTTGCTCATTATTATCAGTTATAGATAACTCTATACAATTTTAAACAAGAATCTAGTCAATCTGTAAATGATTTTCTTGCTTAGGTCCAACTAATTTGGAATCAACTTTCTCAGGCTAAAGTTAGTGAAGATCAACTTCAACTCATTCAAGTAGTCATAGCACTACAGCCAAAATATGAAGCTGTTCGAACCTCTCTATTATATCAACATCCACTTCTGTCATTAGATATCGCAATTTGGGAGATTATTTTTGAAGGGACTCGCCTTAATCTAGATAGAACATCTTAATCTAAAGTAACTCTTGTTACCACACATTTCTCGAGTTAGTAATCCGGTGATAAGTTTTGTAAGAATTATTGTCGACTTGGTCATATTTTTTCTACTTGCCCTATTATAGAGTGTAAATCAAAAGACGCTATACAGTGCAGATATTATCATCAATTTATTCAAATTATTGACAATTTTCCCACACGGCCTCCACAACGAAAAGATGGGTCTTCCAAGTCAAAGAATATCTCTAAACTTAGATCTTCTGCTAATGTTGTTGCTATGAAGGGTTTTATTATTATTACTATGAGTGATTTTGAGGCACTACTCAGACAAATTATCTCTTCCAATTCTTTAACTATCATGTCTGTCACTCTAAATAACTCTTACTATTATTTCAACTCTACATGTTGTAACCATATGACCACTAATATTCAATTATTGTCTTCACTAATAGCCACTTATTCCTTACCTCCTCTACATACTGCTAATGGTACCAAAATGACAATATCTTATATTGGTCATATATCTACCTCAAACCTTAGTCTTCCTAACACTTACTACATTCCCAACTTGACCCTAAATCTCATCTCTATCAGTCATATGTGAAAAAGGACTAAATATTACCGTGTCTTCTTTTGGTATCCAGTACAAGGTCCTTAAATGGAACAAATTCTTAGGGCAGGTTGTAGGGTGGTTCGGTTATTTAAACTTGAATTACTTCATCTTCTGCAAACACTTGTATATATAGCAAACACCAACTCCTTTATTCAACAATGGCATATTCGGCTACATCATGCTTTTGCTAGTAAAATTCAATCTTTAATTTCTCGTGGATTATTAAGATCTACTAAGTTTGAACTATTTGCTTATTTAAATTTTCAGCTTGTCAAACAACCTACTTTATCTTTCACTAACAGTGATTCTATTTCAGACAAATTATTTGGTGTAATACATTCTGATATTTAAGGTCCTTCTTTTATCTCGTCAGCAAATGGTTTTTGTTATTTTGTATTATTTATTGATGATAACTCTCGTTTCACTTGGATATATTTTTTAAAACATTGATCTAAATTATTCTAAGTTTACATCACATTTGAAAATATAATTAAAATCTAATTATCTTATACTATTCAAATCTTTGGAATAGATAATGCGATGAAATACTGAGACCATTCTTTACCCCACTTTCTTAGTCAACAAGGAACTGTTGTTCAAAGGTATTATCCTCATACCTCCCAACAGAATGGATGCATCAAAAAGAAACATCGTCGTATTCTTGATTTTGTGCATGCCCTTCTTTTATCTGCGTCATGTCCAAAAAAATTTTGGGGTGAAGCAGTACTTACTGTTGTCCACATTATCAATTGTCTTCCTACCTTAGTTCTTTAAAATTCATCCTCGTTTGAAAGGTCATTTGGTAAACCTACTGGCTATTCAACTTTTAAACCTTTTGACATCCTCATAAGCATACAAAACTAGAACCTTGTACTAGTCTATGTTGTTTTCTTAGATATGGCTTTGAATATAAAGGTTATCATTGTTAGGATTCTATTTCTAATAGATCACATATTTCACGTCATGTTACCTATAAGAAAGTGTCAATTCTCATCTCTTTCCAAATTTCATTAATTTGTCAACACTGACTTATGGTTTTTCACTGATTCCTCAATTGAGTTGTTTCCAAGTCTTGAACTAGGAACTTCTGATGTGATTCATCGACCTTCCTCACCTACTCCTCTTGAACCTATTCCAACTGTAGATCTTGCACCTGTGCCTATCTCTAAATTCGACACTAATCTTCTTCGTTTTAATCGGGTAAGAGAAACCCTATTATCTTAGTAATTTTCATTGTTACTATGCTATTACAACTTTTCATAAACCTCACTCTTGTCGTGAGGCAAGTATCAACCCTCTTTAGCAGTAAGCTATGAAAGAAGAAATTCAAGCCTTGGATAAAACTCATACTTGGGACTTAGTAGATATTCCTCCCAATAAAACTCCTATTGGTTGCAAGTGGATTTATAAAATCAAGATTGGTTCTAATAGAACTGGTGAACTTTACAAAGTAGGCTTAATAGCCAAAGGATACACTTAAGAATATGGAATTGATTATAAAGAAACCTTTACTTTAGTAGCTCATTTAACATATGTTTGTAATTTATTAGCTATAGTTGTAGTTCATCAATGGAAACTTTATCATATGTATGTCAAAAATGATTTTCTTCATAGTGATTTAACAGAAGAAGTTTATATGCATCCTCCTTTAGGTTATCATTCTGCTCATAAAGTTTGTAAGCTTTGGCGACCCTTATATGGATGAAAACAAGTACCCAGAACCTGGATTACTAAATTTAGTTTTAATCTTACTCAATTTGGGTTTATTTCTAGTGCTCATAATTCTGCCTTATTTACCCAACTGACTGATAATGGTATTTTCCTTTTGTTACTTTATGTCGATGATATTATTATAGCAGGCGATGATGCATCTGGTATTTCAACTTTACAGGAATATCTTCATCAATATTTTGACATGACAGTTCTTGACTTACTTAGCGATTTTTTAGGCATTGAAGTCTCTCAAAATTTTAATGGTAACTATTTTTCTCAAGTTAAGTATGCCTCTTATCTACTTTCTCAAGTTGGCATCACAAATAGCAAAATTGTATCAACACCTTTGGAACTTAATTGCAAACTTACACTCCTCAATCGCACTTCTCTTCAAGATCCTAGTTTATATTGACAACTTGTTGGCAGTTTACTTCATATCGACAACTTGTTGGTGGTCTATTTTATCTCATTGTTATTAGACCTGATATTTTTTATACTATTCATTTAGTTAGTTAGGTTATTTTAACTCCTTGGTTAGCTTAATTTTCTACGGTACTTTAGATTCTTCATTATATTAAAGGAACTCACTTTCATGGTTTACAATTCTCTACAAAATCATCTTTGGTGTTATCTGGCTAGTCTAATGCTAATTAGGCTGGTGATCTTACAGATCCACGCTCTTCAACTAGTTATTATTTCTTTTTGGGAGATTCTCTCATAATTTAGTGTAGTAAAAAGCAAATTGTTGTTACTCGTTCTAGCACTGAACCTGAATATTGAGCTCTTTTTGATGCTACATCTTAACTACTTTGGTTACACAGATTATTAATCGATATGAGTATCACACATTCATTGGAAACTTTGCTTCATTATGATAATAAAAGTGCCAGTTAGACTTCTCATAATGATATTAGTCCTACCCGTGTAGGGCTCACATAAAATTAAAACAAGTGCAGGGTTTATGGTGTGTGTGTGTGTGTGTGTGTGTATGTGACTAACTTAAAATTTTTCTCCTCTTTTGTTTTTGGTTTACAGCCATCGTTGAATACTATCTTTAGTGGACAAAACCATTTATTTTTCTCTCCTTTTCTTTAGGTTTGTTGTGACCATCTTTTTTTAAGAAGCAAGCCGTCGTTTTCTCTTTTTAATGTGATAGAGAAGCAATCACAATCACATTTTAGGAGATGTATCTTCCATGCATGTAGGTTTTGGTATGCATTATTGACTTCTACTTTTGTTAATGAATGTTTCTTGTTATGAGTTATGGAATTAACAGATGACTCATTTGTTATACTTATTGATTTTATAGTGGATTATTTTCTATATTAAGTCTTGTAGTTTTTATTTTCATATTGAGAAGGTTTTACACATTAAAAATTTTATGTGTTCTTTTATTATTTATTTTTATGCATTTATATTTTTTCATGATAATATCTTTCAAACGGGAAATGTTTATTTTGTCTACTCTATTAAGTGTCGCTTTTGTGATATTGGACACTCCTTTCCCAATAATTAGTATTGCAACTTCTATTTTTTATTTATGGTTTTTAACTTAATTGAAAGATGAAGATTAATTACAGTAGAATGATTAGTATGAAAGATAAAACTTATCATAAATGGAAAGAAAAGATGAAAGATTTATTGTTTGTGAAAAAGATGCATTTACTAATATTTAACACTCAAAAATTGAGTTTAAAAGTGATTAAAAAATAAGCATTCGAGCATGATATGGTTTGTAATTTTGTTACATAGTAGGTGGATGATAATATTTTAAATGATTCACATGATAGGATCTTTTGGGATAAGTTTGAATTATTGTATGTTTCAAAAACAGGTAACAATAAATTGTTTTACTTAAATAAGTTATGAATTTTAGGTGCAAGAAAGGTAGTTATATTTATGATCACTTGAATGAATTTCAAGTGTGCTTTGATTAATTGTTTGGCATGGGTGCAAAATTTGAATATAAGATATTATGATTTTGGTTTTTGAATATTTTTCCTACTATTTTGGAGAATTTTCATAGAACCTTGACCAATTATACTCCTAATGGTATAATAATAATAGATTATATACAATTTGTTATTTTTTTAATGTAAAATTAAGATAGAAAACTTACGAGGGTTTAACTTCTCATGATGAAGTTTTAGTTACTAAAAATAAGGGGAGAAGTAAGGAAAGAGTTTAAAGATAAAATAACAAATGTAAAAGTAAAAATAGAAGCCAATCAAAATCAAACTACAAAGATTTTAAATGTCACTATTATGATGAGAAGGAGCATGTCAAAAGTTTTTATTACAAGTTTAAAACAGAGAACAAGATTAAAAAAAACAAGTAAGAGAAGAAAGACAAAGATATGATGATTATGTTGCCATTACTATAATCTTGTGATTGTCCATTATAAGCCCTATAGCACCTACGAGAAGGGATGAATTGAGTATTTAAATTTTTTTTGCTTAAGCTAAACATTCTAAACAACCTAGGCTAATTTTAATTATATAAAATCTCTAACCAAAATTTAACTTATATATTATGCCAATGCTTATAAAAATGGATCAAATTCAAGTAATAAAAATCAAACGCAATAAGCATAAATATAAAGAGTGAAGGGAAGAGAGGAATACCATAATTTATAGAGGTTCGCTTACTCTAAAGATAGTCTACGTTCTCTCTCTAGCTACTTATTGTAAATTTTACTAAAAACCCATCTTACATTAAATAGGTAAAGAGTAACCCTTACAACAATCTTACTTTTCATAGAGAGGGTGAAGAGTAACCCTTTACAATATTCCTTTGAATAGATGAAAAGTAACCCTTTACACAAGAATAAAAACCAACATTTTAATCTTCACAAACCAACCCCTAAACTTAGACTACCTAACCCTCAATTCAATCTTATATAGCTTATCAAAACCTTAATAAAAAACAATATAAGATACGGGCTTAAATACAAACAATGCAATGCTTATACCTTATGCATTCTCTAATGCTCATACAATGCATAAACTAATGCAAATTCATAATCGTCAATTAAACCAATTCAGTTCTTATTTAAGATAGGTCAAGAGTAAACTAATAACTTTATTTTAAATGGAAAAGATTAGCCAATATCACAATAATAATTAACATAAAGCAAATTCCCTAATTATATAACCAAAGCATAACTTTAACGATGTTTCAATGAAGGTCATTCAATAAAAATGTTTCTAAAACTCTTGGAGACAAATAAACAATTTAGCAAGTTTTCTAACTCCTTAAAAGATCATAAAAAACTTAATTGATGAAACAAAAATTAAATTAAATTATCAATAATTAAGTTAACCTAAGAACATAAAATCTATCAAATGGTGTAATATTTATATTCCAGCTTAGAAACAAATGTTTTCAACTAATCAAATGGAACACATTTAATGCAATAAACCTCCTAGAACTTTAATCAATTAGTTAACAATGAACTACAACAATAAAAACAAAATTAAGGCATAAAATAGGTGGATTGAAACAAGATTAAACAAAGAACATGCAAATGTGGACAACTTTAGAGCAATATAAAAATTTGACTTTAAATCAACAATATAAGAGCTTTAAAATCAAACAAAAACTCTAGCACACTCTTAAAATGTTAAGCAAAATGTGTATGATGATTTTTAAGCAACAAAAATATATTTGGGCACTGAAAATTAAAGAATACAAAAGATAAATAAAAACAGAGCTAACTTTGGTGTTTATGAACAAATGAGTTTAAAATAAAGGAAATACAACCTTGTAAATGCAAAAAAATGATAAAAACAATGCTTAACTATCCAAAAAAAAAACACAAAACAACAATTTCATACTTCTAGAAACAAGATTGAATTAAAAGAAAGAGAATTATCCAATGAAGGACACAAAACTCTTAAACTTTGAGCAAGATGGCTTTCAAGGCTTTAATCTTTCATAAAATGTCATAAAGAATGTTATAAAAGCTTTAAAATACCTATTTATAGTGTTAAAAGATAATTAGAGATGTTAGAAATAAAAATTAGGCATCTAGGTGTTGAAAATTGGTTGAAACCCAAAAACCAAAACTAGTTGTTATATGTCAAAGACCTTAATAGCAGTTCCTAGAGAGCTCAACAGTGTCGTTGAAGCCTTTGTCAACCGTCGTTGAACTCCTGAGAAAACAGGGATTAAACGGCCCTTTTGTACGGCGTCATTTAAGCCTTATGTAACTATCGTTTAAGGATTGAAAGACTCAAAATATAAGGCAAACAAGTTCTAAAACAATTCAAACAAATTCCTAACATTAATTATGACTTTAAACAAGTTTTAAAAACATATATCAAGATTTTGTTTCAAGTTTCAAAACCTTTCAATTAATTTAAACCCAAGAATTTTGTTTGATTATGAAAATTTTTCATTCTTAAACAACTTTAAGACTTTTCAAACATTTCGTAAACCTTCCATAAACCAAAATTCACATCATAAGTGAACTTAAACACATTCAAATATACATAAACAATATTTCAGGAAATATTTCAATTCACTTAAACTCATAAAGAGGCATACGTTAACACAATTTATCACATTACTTCTTAATTATGCAATTTTATATTAATATGGCATTCTAAACCAGTTCCTAACATGTTAATGTATAAACAAATTTAATTAAGCACTAAAACATCTATACAAACTTATATGCAAATATTCATGCAAGTATGACTTGTAAATGTTAGATCCATTTTTTAATCATTAAGTAAGATCAAGGAACCCTATAAATTAAGACACTTTCCTAAACCTATAAGCAAACTTGATCTTCTATTTTTTATCTTCACTTTATCCTTCCATCAATGCTTAAGGTCTTCTACTTTAGGCTTTACAAACATGTTCTTACACTTTAAACATTTATAATAACTAAATTATTAATAATAAATATGTTTTGTCATCATCAAAACACATGATTGGAACGACCCTTGTTTTAACAGTTATGATGTAAATATGATTAATGTTGCTTATAATAAGTCAAGTTAGTTATTGACAGTGATGCCTACTTTTATGTGACATCAAGGAAGGATTTCTTTACATCTTTCATTCCAGATGATTATAGAGTTTGAAGATAGGTAATGATGGTTTATCAAAGGTTATTAGCATTAATATTGTTTTTTTATAAACCAATAATGGAGCAAATTTACTTTTCGAGATTGCTAAAACATGCACCTAATGTCCATTTTAATTATAGGCATAAACAAATGTTGCCTGCATTTTAATCAACTCTTACTTCAACTTAAGTAAATCAATTAGTCTATGATTTGGTACGTTCAAATTTCTATCATTGATGATTTCTCAGTTTTTAGCGATTCATTTGATCTATGTTTTGATATCTTAGCCAAGGTTCTTAAAAGATGTGAAGCAACCAACTTATTTCTTACTTAGGAAAAGTGTCATTTCATGGTACAAGAGCGAATAATGTTAGGGTACAAAATTTGATCAAAGCTATTAAAGTAGACACACTAAAATTGAAACTATCAATAAATTACTTCCACCTGCCTTAATAAGGGCAATTCAAAGCTTTCTTGGTCATGTAAGGTTCTATGAAAGGTTCATTAATGACTTTTTCAAGATACTTAGACCTCTTACTAAGTTCTTAAAAAAGGATATAAGTTTTATATTTGATGATGAGTGTTTGTATGCTTTTAATACCTTAAAGGATAAATTGACTAACTTTCTGATCATGGTTGCACCTACTTAGGGATTACCTTTTGAAATTTTTTGTGATTAAAATGATTATGCAATAGGAGCAGTTTTAGGTCAGCGTAAGAGTATGTAAGCAAGACATTGACCGATGCACAAGAGAATTATATTACCACTGAAAAAAAGTTACTTTCTATTTTTTTTTTCATTTAATAAATTTTGATCTTACCTTGTGCAATCCAAAGTTATTGTATACACTGACCACTCAACTCTCAAGTATCAACTAATTAAGAGCGATATTAAATCAAGACTCATAAGATGGGTGTTATTGTTGTAAGAGTTTGACTTAAAGATTAGAGATAAGAAGGAAGCAAAAAATCTAGCCGCAAAACCTCCTCTCACTTCTTGAAAATGCTTACTTAGAAATACTGAAGGAGGAATCCATAAACGATCCATTCCCTAATGAGCACTTATATGCTATCATTAGTAGGTATGTTGATATAACCTGATTTTTTGATTTTGTTAACTATTTATTAAGTCACATTTTACCACAGGATATGACATATCGGTAGAAGAAGAAATTCTTTGCTCATTTAAAGCATTACCTATGGGAGGATCCGTATTTGTTTCGTGTGTGCATAGATAATATAATCATGATATATGTAACCTACTCGAAGAGAAATGAGATTCTTAATCATTGCCATCAAAGACCTATGGAAGGGCAATACCATGCTAATAGTACAACTAACAGAGTCTTAGAATTAGGGTTTTATTGATCAACAATGTTTAAAGATATGAAGAGGTATGCGGATACCTGTGATAGATGTCAGCGAGTAGGTAATCGAATTAGTTATGACGAAATGACTCAACCTGCTATTAATGTTTTTGTGATTTTTTATGTTTTGGGAATTTCTTTTATGGGGCCATTCATAAACTTCCTTTGGTAACAAATATATCATAATGGTTATGGATTATATGTCTAAATAGGTAGAAGTCCAAGCCTTACCCATTAATGATGCCAGTGTTGTTATGAAATCACCTTAATTATACATCTTCTAGGTATGATTTCATAATGATTATCTTAGGCTTGAGAGGTAATTCCATGTGATTTTGGTGTACATTTAAGTAATTCTTTAATAAGACGTTGTTTATGTTATTATAGATTATTGTTTATGTCATGTAGAAATTTGGTGAACATTTTAAGTAATTTTAGAGTTAAAAGAGTTGTGGGATAAATTAGAAGACTTAGAGTATCAAGTTATGAAATTCCATGCTAATTTTTAAGCTCATATGATAAGCCACTAGGAATGCACCAAGAGAAGAACAAGAGAAGGTCAAACAAGCACTAGATTTAGGATAGGTGGATTAGTGAATCATTAGGTGAACTTATATAAATTCGATTGTTATAAAATTTTATGGATTGAAAGAACAGTGTGTGAGAATCCTAAATATGAAATTTCATGACTATCAAAACTATGTAGGAGAAAGTAAAGAAAAAAGACTAAGAAAAGCATAAAGTTGGAAATTTGAAGTCATGATCTTGACTTATTTGATAGTACTTTAATTATAAATCTTCATAATTATTATCTTAGCCTTGCGAGTTAATCACATGTTATTTGGGTGCATATTTGAGTAATTCTTGAATAAGATGTTGTTTATGTTATTGTGGATGATTGTTCATGTTGTGTAGAACTTTGGTGAATATTTTGAGGCATTTTTATAGCTAGAAGAGGTGTGGGATCAATTGGGGGACTTAAAGAATCATGTTATGAAGTTCCACACTAATTTTCTAGGTCCTATGATAAGCCATCAAGAATGCCTAAAGAGAATAAGAAGAGAAGTTTAAACAAGCACCAATTTTGGTACAAGTGATTTGGTGATGCATCAAGTGCAATTCTAGAGATTCGATTGTTATGAAGTTTTATGGGGTGTAAGAACATCATGTGAGGGACCAATATATCCAGCGTCATGACCATAGGAGATGTGTAGGAGAAGTTACAACAAAAAGAGTGAAAAGAGTTGAAAGTTGGAAATTCCAGTTCATGATTATGACTTATGTCACGATCGTGAAAGAGAAGGATCAAGTTGTAAAAGTCATGTTTGTGACTTACTCAAATTCCAGCTTATGTGACTTCTTCAGGTTTTTTATGAGTTTGAGGTGTTTTAGGGATATTTAATTGTCCAAAGCCCTAGAAGCCACCACCAACCATTATAAAACTTACCATAAAAAGAAAAAATTAGTCTTAGGAGGATTCTAAGAATGGAAATCAAGTTCTTACATCAAGACTTCAAGGAGTTCATCAACTTTCTAGTTTTTCTAGCTTATGGATTAAAAAAAAGAGTGCAAGCTTAACCTTGTTTCTTTACATTCTTCTCACTTCTATCATTTTGTATGGAGAATATGATTTTTTTTAGGTTTATTTACATCAAATATGGCTAAATCTTCTTGTAGGAATTGCTTTTTGATTATTTTGTAAAACTCTAGTTTATTTATCTAATAATTTTTTTATATTTCTTGTGCTTCAACCTTACAATAGATTTAGTAATTGAGGTTAGTAAATTTGTGTTGAGTGTCCAATGAGAGTTAGCACTCAAGAGATCTATAAATATCATATTTGTTAATTGATTAATGAAAGATATTGGTTGATTAATAAATTGCTTATAGGATTGCTTCACATCAAGTTAGATTTTTAGGAAACATTTAGTAGAATAAGAGATTGCCACACCAGTTCTGACTTATTCAACAAGGGAAAATTAGTTACACCTTGAGAGAGGGTAACTAAGGAATTTGGATATCTTGGGTTAGATATAAGTGAATCAATAAGCTAAGAGGGAAATAAAATAGAAATAAAAGTAATTCCTAGGTTTTTATTCTTTAATTCCCAAAATATTGCACTATGTTCTCCAATTTAATAAGCTATTTATTTTGTTTAATTTTTATTAATTTTTATTATTTTTTATATCTTAGAAAAAATATAATTTGGATCATTAGGTGGCTAAACCTAATTCTTTTAGGATGATATTTATTATACTACAAGTTTATTACTCGTTCACTTACATCATTAACTTAGGATGAGTTAGTGAATCAATAAGTTTTTAGTGCCATTGTCAGGGATTAGTAGTTTTAGAATCTTATTAGGTTTGAGTGATTTTGATTTAAGGGTTTTTTATACTTTTTTTTTTGTATTTCTAGGTGCACGAACACAACGAGCACAAGAAGGTCTAATGAGAAAATTGATGAAGAGTTTTCAGAAATTACTAGATAAGAGAGGTAACTAAGAACAGCAAAGCATCAAGAGATCATTTAAAAAACTATGGCAGAAGAAGGTAAGCAAGGAGGAAACCAAAGGAAAGTCATGGACTTCATGAGGTTAGGTTTTAATGTAAAGTAATAATGACTCACAAGGCCTTCTGTGTAAATAAATAACTTTGAAATCAAGCCACCTCTACTTAGTATGCTTTAAACAAGTGTTAAATTCTTTGGGTTACTAACTGAAGAACCCAATGCCCATCTTGCAAACTTTTGGAGATTTGTGATACATTCCAATACAATGGGTTATTTAAAGATACGGCTAAGATGAGGTTTATTTCCTTTACTTTGAAAGATAAAGATAAGATTTGGTTTAATTCTCTTAACCCGAAGCACATCACTACGTGGGAGTATCTTGCACAAGCATTTCTAGCCAAGTATTATCCATTGGCTAAGATGAAAAGGATTATCAAGGAGATTAGAAACTTCTAACTAAGTGATGGAGAATCATTATATGAGGCATGGGAAAGATTTAAGGATCTATAGAGCAGCTGCCAATATAAAAACTTATTAAGGGATTTCCTTTTGCAAACATTCTATAATAAGGTGAACTACAATATAAGAAGAATAATTGATCTAGCAATTAGAGGTTTGTTGATGAAGAAAACCATAGATGAAATCTATGATATTTTAGAGGAAATGAAAAATAATGGTTACCTATGATTATATGAGAGGAGTAAGTTAGGATTCAAAGAGCAAAAATAGATGATTCTAATAGATTCTGACAACCCTTCAAGTACAAATTTTTACCCTATTCAAATAATTAAGCTCTATGTAAGGAGCTTCCTCATCTTTGGTTAAGGCCATGCAATGTGGATGTAAGGTTTGTGGGAAAGATAGCCATGTCAACACCAATTACTTTATAATAGATACTAGTAAAGTTGAGCAAGTGAAGTACATGGGGTAATAAAAAAGATGTAATAATCCATACTCCAATACTTATAATCCGGGGTGGAAAAACCACTCAAATTTCTCTTAAACTAATAATACAAGTAATGATGTGAGAGTAGAAAGCCCACCTAGTTTCCAATAAGATAGTCTTCGGTCATTGAAGAGTAAGATGGACAAGTTGCTGGATGTCTTATGTTAAAAGTTCTCAAGTCAAGAGGAAAGCCAAGAGAGAATAGAGGCGAAGTTTGAGGAAATAGTGAAGAATCACACATCTTCCATCCACAACTTGGAATTCAACTTGGTAACTTTCCAATGCCTTATTATCAAGACATGTGGGGGATATCCCAAGAAATACAAAGTCTAATCTAAAGGAGAAGTTGAAGGTCATCAAAGTTAAAATTGGAAAATAACTTGAGGACCCAATAGAGAAGGCTGAAAGCTGAAAAGAGGAGAGCCAAGAGAAAGAAAAATAGAAGGAGGAGGAGAAGTCTTAAATGCCACCAGCACTGTATAAGTCAAAGATTCCCTACCCACAAAGACTCGAGAAAAATCAAATTGATGCATAATTTTCTAAGTTCTTGGAGAAGTTGAAGAAACTATAAATAAATTTGTCATTTGTGGAAGCATTAAAGAGCATGCCCAAGTACACCGAGTTTTTAAAAGATATCTTAACCAATAAGTGCACTTAGGACGATAACCAAATAGTGACCTTGATGAAAAGTTGTAACTCTATCATTACTAGCCACATGCCATCTCAATTACAATATTCAAGGAGTTTCACTATACCTTGGGTTGACGGTAACTTAGAATTTTCTAAATGTTTGTGTGATTTAATAGCAAGTATTAACATGATTCCTTTATCTATTTTCCAAAAGTTTCGGCTAGGTGATGTGAAGTTGACTTCCATACTCATCTAGTTGGCGGACCAATTAATAAGGAAGTCATTTGGATTTGGTGGAAGATGTGCCAACTGAGTTGGATAATTTCTTTATTCCAATAGATTTCGTGGTGCTTGATTTTGAAGAGGATAAAAGTTGTCCATTTATCCTTATTAGAACTTTTATGAACACTGAAACGGTGTTGATCAATGTCCATGATAGAAAGTTAGTCCTTTGTATTAGTGATGAGAAAGCCAAATTTAGCATAAGTAAGAAGTTGAAAAATTCAGTAGAAGGAAATGCTTACATGAAGATAAATGTGGTTGATGAGGATAGAAAAGAATAATCGATTAAGTGTGAGGAAGAGGTAGATTTGCATGATGATGAAGGAAGTAAGAAAGCAAAGGAGTTAGGTAAGAAGTAAAAAAAAAACTTTTAGGAAGAACTAATGGCCCTATTCCATTCTCTTTAGTGAAAATACTCGTGCTCAAGTTAAAATCCTTACTTCCATACTTGGGGCATGCCTCCTTAAGTGAATGAAAAATACTACCCATTGTTGTTTATAAAACTTTGATTTTCAAGCAAAAGGAGAGCGTGATTAAGATGAGAAATAAGCAAATTAGAGCAAGGTTAAAGTTGTTTGTGAGTATACTCAAGGCTCATTGGAGAGAACCATTCAAAGTTGCTTAAGTTTACAAGTATAGGACCTTTGGGTTGGATAACTTCGCAGGAAAAATGGTTAAGGATATTTGGCATTATAGCAAGTTATATCTTGGAGAATTTCCACAAAAGAAAGGGAAGTGATTTCTTTCCTTTCCCTTGCTTCTTCTTAATTGAATTGGTGATGGTCAAGCTAATGACCTTAAACTTATCGTGTTTTTATTCTTAGTTTTCTTTCATTGTTAATTCATATGTGTTGTCGATGCTTTTGATTTTGATTTATTTTTTCTTGTTTTTCCCTTGACTATATATATGTTTACATGATGAATTGTGTGCTTGAAGGTTTCTTGAAGGCTAGATTTTGATTCATGGCTTGGAGGAGGTAAAAGGAAGAGAAGATGAAGGTTTTTTATCTTAATGGCCCCCAAGATATCCCCTTTCTCCAATATATTGAAGTCATAGGAATAAAATCTCTTATGCCATGCATAAAGATTAAACTGAACTATTTAAGGCACTCGAGTTCTTTTTCCATTTTAATACTTTTTTATGCTTTAATTGCTTTCGTCTCCCAAATATGGACAATTTATTTTTGGGGGGGAGAGGGAGATGAGCTTGAGCGTTCTTTGTTATTTATTCACACACTTGATTTGTTGCAAGTCCCATAGGAATCAATTGGATGTCTTGTCTTAGAATGATTGACACTGAGAATTGATTGTTAATTTCGGTATTTTAATTTCATCAATTTTTTGATTTAGTCAACATTAAACAATTCGTGAGTGATTTCTAACCATTTTATCTTTTCTTTTTAATTTTGAGTAATTTTCATGTGTTATTGAGGACCCATATGTATAATGTCATACTTTTTGGGACATTTTATATGATTGTTATATGAAGTTAGAATGAGTTGTTTGCATTAAGAATAAAAAAGGAACACATGTGATTAATTAAAGTGAGAAAAGGCTTTACACTTTGGTGGCTTCAAATAAAAAGATGAAGTTAAAGAGTGGTTTGGTGTGAGATGACTTAGTTAAGTAACTAAGGGTATACCCCACAAGACGTGCATCTTCGTGCCAAAAGACTATGCATCTTCATGTCAAAAGACTAAACGACCTCCTAGTAAAGCTAAAAGATTATCCTAGCTTAGGTGTAATTCTAGAGATTCAATTGTTAGAAGTTTTGTGGGGTTGCAAGAACATCATATAAGGAACCTACATATCAAATTTCATAATCATCGGAAGTGTGTAGGAAAAGTTATAGCAAAATGATCGAGAAGAGTAGAAAGCTGGAAATTCCAGATCATGATTGTGAGACAGAGAAGGATCAACTTGTAAAGGCCACGATTGTGACTTAAGTTAAGATCTTGATTTACTTAAATTCTAATTTACATGTCTTCTTCAGATTTTTAATTAGTTTAAGGTGATTAGGGCATATTTAAGGGTCTAAAACACTTAGAACCACCACCAACCATTAGAAAACTTACCTTAAAAGGCAAGAATCATTTTTTGTAAGATTCCAAGAGTGGAAATGAAGTTTGTCCATCAAGACTTTAAGGAGTTCATCAACTTTCCAGATTTTTCAGCTTATGGATTAAAGAGAAGAGTGCAAGATTAACCATATTTCTTTACATTATTCTAACTTCTACCATTTTGTATGGAGAATATGGTCATTGCTAGGTTTATTGACATCATGTGTGGCTGAATCTTCTTGTAGGAATTGCTTTTTGATATATTTTGTTAAACTCTAGTTTATTGATTCATTGAAATGATGTTTGTGATATTTATTATACTTTAACATCACAATAGATTTAGAGATTGAGGTTGGTAAATTTTTGTCAAGTGTACAATGAGAGTTGGCACTCAATATACCTATAAATATTATGTTTATTAATTGATTAAACATAGATCTTTTTTTATTAATAGATTTTCTATAGGATCGCTTCACATCTAGTTGGATTTTTAGGAAATGTTTTATAGATTAACAGATTGCAAGACTAATTCTAACTTATTCAACTAAGAAAAATTAGTTACACTTTGAGAAAGGGGGACTAAGGTATTTAGATATCTTGGGCCAAATATAACTAAATCAATAAGCTAATAGGGAAACAAAAAAGGGATAAAAGTGATTCCTAACTTTTTAATCTTGAATTCCTAAAATACTACACTTTGTTTTTCAATTTGATAAGTTGTTAACTTTGTTTAATTTTCAATTCTTGCTATTTTTTTTCCTTAGAAAAAATATAAGTTGAATCGTTAGGTTTTTATACACAAGCTCGGATGACTGATTCCTAAAAGTCCTCAACATATAGATTCCACTTTAAGCACTTATAGTCTTGCACAAATTTAGACTTCACTATTCAAGGAAGCATTATTCTCTTTTTCACCTCTTTACTTTATATGCACTTTATTTTATTTGATTCCCCAAATTGAGGAAATTTTGGTATATGCATTAGGGGGGATGGAATTGAATGTGAATTGACATGCTATGATTGATCATATATCACCACACTTGAGTTGTTAGGAGTTTAATAGTGATGACATCAAGTTTCCATCTTGAATAATTGACATTGAGAGTTGACTTTTAATTGAAGTATTTTAATTTCATCCATGTTTCTAAAAAGTAAAGCATTAAACACTCCTTCATTGATTTTTGACCAAAATTTTTTATTTTCATCTTTAGTTTTTCTATGATGTCCATGTGAATATAGACACTTTTATGCTTAATATTAATTATTGAATGTGATTAATTATGAATTATTATGTGAATTTGGAATATGGTACGTTTTTAATGAATGAGAACTATATGTATGTTTAAACTAAGTGAGCAAACACTCACTTTATTGACTTCTTATCAATTAAAAGATTGAAGTTTATGAGTGGAGCTAGTGACCATTTTTAGTCTTGATCTATCCAAGTAACTAGAGGTGTCTACAACAAAATGTTCACCTTCACATTAAAAGGCCAGATGACATTGCAGATAAGTTGAAAAGGGGAACCAAGATTAGTTACCAAGTGACATTCATGATAAAATGTTTTCCTTTACATTAAAAGACAAGATGAAACCCAAAAAATTCTTTGCAATTTGTAAATTGAGTTATACTTTTGTATTAGTGGTAGTCCTCATATAACTCCATAGCTTCTTGATATTGTATATAAAAGCTAACTTTATTACTAACTGTGTGGATGCATGCATTTCTAACCAAGTTTTTGTTATGCAAAAGACTATTCTTGGTTAATGATAGGGGTCAATTTGATATGATTTTTATAGTTAATTTGTTGAATTATGACCCCTATTTTAGTATTTAAATGTTTAATTGATGCCCCATAATGTTTGATTTGCAGATTGAAGCTTAATAATCAAGATTGGAGCCAAAACATCAAGAAAAACCCTTTGAAGCTGCCCATGAACGGCACCCTGTGAGGGTGCCGTTGTTGAAGAACAGGGGGCCGTTGTTG
>JAOXYD010200153.1:0-22256 GCA_028565735.1 Pinacopodium congolense | reverse complement strand
TATCATTCATGTTTGAAAATAAATCAATATTCAAAGATTGGATGATAATATAAATCACAAGATCAAACTAGCCAAGTATAAATCAAGGTTCGGCTAAGACATGGCATTGAATTTGGCCATGGAAAAATCAATGACTAAACCTAGAATAAATCTCCAACCTTCGGTCAACATGAATGGAAAACCATTAAGATGAAAATAACATATTAATATATGACAAAAGGCAGAACTTGTAATAGCCAACTAAAAGAAAAAGCCAAAACAAAAACAAAACCAAGAATGAAGGAGACAAAGCCATGAATGTTGACTAAGGTGATGAAGACTCCATATGTTCGACTCCACCAATGGATAATTGGTCTTCAAGTTATGTCCAGCCACCTTCAACCTCTCCTAATCCTTGGAGGAAGGAGAAAAAATTAGCCTAATATGCCAAGAGAAGAGTTTTTTATGATTCAGTTGAAACTCCACCTCTTCTCCTTATTTTTGTGTATAGCTGTCACTCCTCTCTTACCAAAACCTATCCTTTCCTTTTTTTTTGTGTGCCTTTTGTCTTAATTTTGTGTCCAGCTTCCACTTACCTTTTTTCCTATCCCCTCTAGGTCTTTTTTTTTATTAAAGCCCATGCATGCACATCCCTTGCATTTGTTTTAAGTGAATTACGTTTTGTTCCTCCTTTTTGCCATTTTATTTGATAGCTTAGACATCTAATTGAATTTTCTGTAATAACTCCCCTACGCATCTGCAATTAACATACAATTTTGTATGCAGGTTCCTCACATGATGGTCTTGCTCTCCATAAAATTTCAGATTAATCTAAGCTTTGAAAGTACTCCTAATACATCCCCAAATCACCGGTACAAAATTTAGAGTACAACCGAGCTTGTCATGATCTTTTCTTTCTGAACCTTTCATGGCTTGTCATATGGCCTTGAAATTTGGTTTGGAAACTCATATAATGATGTTTTATGTCCTCAAATTGTTGCCACACCAATTCTAGTTCCAAAGTTTTGCTCAAAACATGGTCCTTTCAACTTGTATCCATGCCTTAACGTCAAATCTGCCTGTAAACCCAAAAGGAATACAAATTAAGCATTTAAATAAAAAAATAAGGATGAAATGGCATTGTAACATATATAGAAATACTATAAAATGGATCCCTATTAACCCTTACTACCTTTAGGATGCAGCGTGCCCACTATGTATGTTGCTGTGTTTGAGGTAGACCTTTATAAGCCTTTCCCTAATTCCTATAAATTAGTTGTCTATGATGTGTAGGGGGATAAAACTTGGGTGGAAGTAACTATTTCTTATGTTTGGAAACCCCAATTGCATTATACTACTAGACGTGAATGGCGAGCCATCGAGAAAAGTTCATTGCTGACTTCTCTAATGATCTCCTAGCCTCTGAGCTTCACCAAGAGCATTGTCAAAGGTGCACATTGTCCTATAGTAGTAGTCTTAATCATATAGTCGTGGGTGCATTATTTACTACTCTCTTGCACTCATTAGCTTAGGCTGGCCCCTCCACTCTCAGGGTAGACATCTCCCCTAGCCTATGGGGCTCGAGCTTCTTCTTAGGACTACTTACTCGATGTTACCCGAGATGGCCATAGGTATAAATAGCATTGCTCCTCTTTCTAATTGTCCAAATTTCGCCTCTCAAACTAGCACAGATCCTCTCAAAGGAATGGACCAGCATCCTCTCTTTGCCTCAGCTACACACTTGATTCTAGACATGGAGGACCCAACCCCTTCTGCTATGTCAGCTCTTAGGATAGAGAGCCCCTCTTCCTCTGTTACCCCAGCTAAGAAGGAGCTTGTGCCAACTTCATCTATTGTTGGCCCCCTTCTTATAAAGCCTAAGGGCCTAGCCACTTCGGAGGAGCACTTTTAGATAGGTAATTCTCTTTTACTAACGAGGATAATTGTGATGACCTTTTAAACCTTTTGAGATTACCATTTCAATGGAACAAAAAAAAGACTAGGAAAAAACTAAGGGGTAAGAAAAAGTCAATTCTTGCGTCTACAAAATTCCTTTTTTGCAACATTAGGGGCATTAACATAACTCATAAGGTCCTTGGGCTCAAGAATTTTATCAAGCATGAGAATCCTTATTTTGTGTGTATCTTGGAGTCGAGACTCAAGTCTCTCAATAAAATTAAGCTCCTTGTGTCTTACAACCTAGTCCATTCTTTTAATCAGCTCTTGCATCTATCTATTTCCATGCCTAGGTTGGGCCAAAGCTTTGAGATATCCTATGTTTATAGGCATAATGATGTCTAGAGCCATCTCCCCCTTTAGTGAACGCAGTCTATTCATAGTCAATCCTCTTATACCCTTTGGCTTATAGTAGGGGACTTTAATACCATTTTGGCCCCTCTAAGACCTCATCCCCTACTCCCTCATGCTTGTTAGGGGCTATAGACCTTCGAGATTGTCTTTTTAAGTGTAACCTTAGTGACCTTCGGGGTTCTGGTCAATTCTTTACTTGGTATAATAAGCAAGATGCTCCCTCCATGGAGAAGAAACATGACAGAGTTCTTGAAATTCCCAGGTGGCTCTCTACCTATCCCATTTCTTCTACTTACTTTAGGGTGCCTCTTATCTTTAACCATAGCCCATGATGTTTTTTTTAGTACTCACAAAAGGGCCACCCCTTTAGGTTCTTCAATTTCCTCTCCTCCTTGCCTACTTTTCTTCCTTGTGTTGCCTTAGCTTAGAGCACTCCTATCTATGGCAGTATAATTTTTAAGGTGGTTTAAAAACTTAAATTAGTTAGGTAGGTGTTGACAATTTTAAATAAGAAGGCAGTGCCAGATATTGATTTTAATGTCAAATTGTCCTTAGATAACCTGTGTGATACTCAGCAGTATCTGGCTGGTTATCCTTCTCCTTCACTTAAATTGGCATAGAAGCAAGATATCTGATAATCTGATTATCTAGCCATTTCTCAATAAGAACCCTTTTATAAACAGAAAGCTTGAATCCAATGGTTAAGGGAGGGGGATAGCAACATCCTTGATGCTTAGGTGTTACCATAATTTCATCTCTTCCTTGCGTGATAGCTCTAACTCTTTATTAACGAATCCTATTGCTATTCAAGTTCATTTGGTTAAGTTTTTTAAGGCAACTATAGGGACCCTTAGGCCCCCTTGTGTTAGAGTCGATAGGTTAGCTATTTTGGTTAAATGCAAACTAGAGCCTCAATTAGATGGGTCCTTAACTTCTCCCTTTTCTAGTGCTGATTTTAATTAGGCTTTTTTTAGTTTTAATCCTTCTAAAGCCTTGGGTCCGAATGGGTTTAATAGGCTCTTTACTAAACAAACTTGGGATATTGTTAAGAGAGATTTAATAAAGGATGTCCTTGACTTCTTTCAGTTTGGTAAAATGTTGAAGGAGATCAATGCAACATTTATCAAACTTCTGCTAAATCTAATTACCCTTCCTCTGCTTCTAACTTTAGGCCCATCTCTTACTACAATATGTTGACCAAAGTAATTTCCAAGCTTTTTGGTTACAAGACTACAACATGCTCTCCCTACTATTATTAGCCCCAATTAGTCATCCTTTATATGAAGGAGGAGAATAGGGGATAATATCTTATTGGCCCAAGAAATCCTTCATAATTACCACCTTGATAATGGCCAAAATTGATGTTCCTTCAAGATTTACTTGAAAAAGTCCTATGACTCAATTCATTGGGACTTTGTTATTCACACTCTTTGTGTGATGGGATTTCTAGAATTGTTTATCCTTCTGCTATGTTTATCCTTCTCAATGGGGAACCTTTGGCCTTCTTTAAGACCCGTTGTGGCCTCAGACAAGGGGACCCCTTTGTCCCCTTATCTTTTTATTATTTATATGGAGGTCTTAACCCAAATATTCAATTTTCATGTATTTATGTACTCCAACTCCTCCTTTCACTAGAAATGTCAGGAACTGAGGCTTAGTCACCTCTACTTTATGGATGAGCTACTGCTCTTTAACTGGGTTGATTCCCCTTCTATTCATACTCTTTTCCATGCATTGATCTAAAACAATTCCCTCTCTGGCTTATCAGTTAACTCCCTAAAGAGCCAGGCTTTTGTGGCACCTTTTGCTTTAAACCTTTCTAGACTTGTTTCGAGAATTTTTAGATTTATGGTTAAGCCCTTTCCAATTTAATATTTGGGATTGCTGTTGATTATTTCCAGGTTGTCCAAAGAGGACTGTCTCCCTCTCTTACTCAAGGTAGAGAATCAAATTTGTTCTTAGGCTACCAAATCTCTATCATTTGTAGGTCAACTACATATTGTGGTGTCTTTTTTTCATTCCTTCAGTGTATACTAGTTTGCCCGATTCTTGCTTCCTGCCAGTTTTATTAAGGAACTAGATAAGAAACTACAATTTTTTCTCTAGTTTAGTATGTCCAACCTTTCTCGTCGAGTAAAGGTCAATTAGGAGGAGGTATGCAAACATAAACAATAGCGTGGCCCATGCATCAAGTTACTCAAACCCTAGAATAACGTTCTTTTAGCTAAGAAAATCTAGATCCTCTTCTCAGATGAGGAAGTGTTGTGGGTTAAATGCATTCATAATGTGATTCTCAAGTCCAAAAGCTTCTGGTCTTATTCTCCTACGACCAAAGATTCTTGCAGCTAGAGAAAAATTCTCAAAACTAAAGGCATCTTCATTTAGAAATTCCAGTTCGAGATAGGGAGTTGGCAAGCTACTCATCTTTTGACTAACCCCTGGCAACCTGCAGGTATTCTCTTACATAGTTACTCCTCTAGAATCCTTTATGATTCGGGCCTTCTTAGGAGTAGCAAGGTTTCAAGTATTATTCACAATGGCTGTTGGAGATGGCTTAATGCCAAATCCCCTTATCTGATTGAGCTTAAATAGATCCTCATTTCTTATTCCCCTAATCTACGGAGAAGTGGTCTCTTAGAGTGGGATGGCAGCTCAAAAAAATTCTCCAATGCTAAGGCTTATAAGTTTCTTCACCCTCTTCAAAAGGGAATTTAGCTGAGGCTACTCTAATTAAAAAATTGTTCTCTCATCTAGTGTTTATGTGTTGTGGAAAGAGAGAAACTATAGAATTTTCAAAGATCTTATTACTACTATTCAACAGCTTAAAACCTCTACTTTCCAGTTGATCAGGGGAATTTTCCTCTCTAAAGTTCTAGTAACTACTTGCTTCCACAATCACTCTATTTGGCTTAACTGGGATCTTTGATGCCCTAACTATCACTTTTTACAGGCTTTCTTGTTGGTGCTTTGCAGGATAAAGATGGGGATTGCCTGGATGGCTCACTAGTCTCTCCCTCCTTGCCTAAATGAGAGACTTCGGTGCAGTGTATCCAATATAGACATCACGCATTCTTTCTTCATTAGCTGCCTAGTCGAAGTGAACCTATCTTGATTGATGACTCTGAAGACTCCATTATAGATGAGGTTGAATCAGCCTACTTGTTCGGGCCTGACTTGAGGTAGCATCTAGTACAGATTCAAAGGGCTGAGATTCCTACTCTTCCTAACATGCATCCTTTTCAGCAGTGTGTAAGCTCTAAGACCCAATCTAAAAAGGCTCATCCTTATTAGGCTCAAGAGAAGGGTCTACCTTGCAAGTCCAAACTTGTAAAGACTAAGTTTATACAAAAGAAAAATAGAACTCTTATTTGTAGATCTTTTAAAGATCTTGCTACCAAGAAAGCAAAAAGGGAAAAATATCTAGTCCAAGCTGAACTTGTTTAGTGATGGCCTCTCTCCTGCTAGTCATCTTTGATGGTTTTGGCAAGCCGTTATGTATTCAGAGTTAAACCCCGCCTCCCCTTCAATTGTTGGTGTATTGAATTTCTAGTTTAATTGGGTAGTAAGAATTATGGTTTGTTGGGTCTAAGTATGTTACTTGTCATCAAGTTAGACTTTGGTCTATTGATGTTTTCCTATTTTAGCTTGTTGACTTCGTTCCTTGTGCTTGTACAAAACTTTTTTTCCAACTTAAGTTTATTTGCTTTTTTATCAAAAGAGAGAGAAAACTTTTCTTAGGTTCTTCATTGGGCTGGAGAACTTATCAAGTTTAATTCAATCTTGTGGTATTCAAACTCGACTTATCACTCCCTTTTCTTATCTATTCTGGAGAGTAACATCCATATCCTTCTTTTACCCTTGTTTGTGATCGTAGTGACCTGATTTGACTCCCTTGGTGTAAAATTTGTTCTTGCTTATTGTGCTATCCAAGTTTAGTCTTTTTGGAATTGCATCATTGGCTAGTTTTTATAAGTACTTTGTGAAGGATTTTAGCTCTATTTAGGGACTATTAACTATGATAGTTAAAAAAAGTGGGATAGGGTTTAACTTGCTAAAAGAGAAACTTAGTACATCACCTATCTTAACTTTACCTGACTTTGCTTTGTTAAAAGGTTGTTCTTTTATACAAGGATGGGCCAAAACCCAAGCCCTACACTTATGGAATCCGGCTAGGTCATTAGAGTAAGTATAAAAACACTATAGTTCATGTCATGTAGGTAGACTTGATAGATTCAGATTCAACAAGCACATAGAGAGTTCTTTTATATTAGTTTAAAGGAAATCTTTTCATGGTGTTTTTTAAAGACTTGGTTTTCATTCAAGCAAGTGAATGTAAAGATCAAACCCATTCTTAGTCACCCCTAATCCTTCCTAAATTCTCTAGGCATGGCAGACATATTTTTAAGTCGTTATTTCAATTATTGCATAATATTGAACTATCCTTAGATTCTTGATTCGTGAGTTGTGCTTCATCTGATCTGACATCAAGAGCTTATCATGACTTTGCCCCAAAAAGTATTAAGAGTCAAAATAATTAGGTGAGAGAATCAAAACTATCCTTCCTTCCTTAATAAGCAAAAACCTAGCAGCCTTCATCCCTGGTAGGAGAATAGGAGATGTCATCTTGTTAGCTCAAGAGATTTTTAAAAAACTACCATATGTTACATGGCCATAATGGATGTGCCTTCTAGATAGGCCTTAAAAAAATCCAATGACACCATGTATGCATTTTTTAGATCCTTGTATCAATTGGATTATGGAGTGCAACTTCACCCCTTATATCTTTATCCCTATTAATGTTGAACACTACTTATGTCTTTATCCCTATTAATGTTGAACTTTTTTCTTTCATTAAAGCTAAATGTGGGTGTGGAAAAGGAGATCCGTTGTCTACCTACCTTTTTATTATTGGCATGGAAGCCTTGACTCAAATTATCAATTATAGCCACCAATTTAATTTTTTCTTACAAAGTTGCCCTTCTTTAAAATTTAATTATCTCTACTTTGTAGATGACCTCCTACTCTTTTGTAAGGCAAACACAACCTCAATTCATGCCTTATTCCAATGCTTAACCCTCTTTTATAGCCTCTCTAGCTTGTTTATCAACCACTTAAAAAGCCAATTTTTTGTGTCAAACTCTTCATCCTAAAATCTTAAACTATGGCCTCAAGAATTTTAAGTATACCTTGAATCCCTTAGAATCCCTCTTTTTACCTCTAAATTATCAAAACTGGACTATTCTCCACTAGTCCTTAATATTAAAGGGAAAATTTCCTCCTAGATAACCAAGTTTCTCTCCTTTGCTAGAAGGATACAACTAGTAAACGTTATTCTTTGCTTTTCATGTGTTCTAGTTCTCCCACTTCCTCTTATTAGTGAGTATTATTAAAGAAATTGAAAATATGCTCAAAATTTTTTTGTGGTCAAGCATTGCTATCATCCATACCAAATCGAAGGTTAATTGGGAAGAAGTTTGTAAACCAAAGAAGGAAGTGGGATGGGTATACAATAATTAAAACCTTAGAACAAGGTTCTTCTTGGTAAAAAAACTATAGATGCTCTTCTCTAACCTAAAATCAATGTGTGTTTAATGGATGAAATGTGATTTTAAGAAGGAAAATTTTCCAGTCCATTAAACAGAAGACAAATGAATCCTAGAGATGGAAGAAGATTATAGAAGTGAGAGATGCTTTCATTCAGAAGTTCAGGATCAAATAATGGGAATGAAGAATATATTTTTATTTGGCTACACCCCGGGCATCTAGCTGGGACAGTCATCAAAATCTATCCTCCTAGAAATATATATGACTTTGGCCTTCATGAAAATGCTCAAGGGTTCAATATCATCCGTAAGGGAATTAACCCCAAGAAAACTTACCTGAGCTCATAGAATTGAAAAGCATTGATATTCCTTATCACCCAGATATCTTAAGAGAAGATTTTCTTGAATGAATCACGTTGTTTAAAACTTTCTCTATCAAAGCAACTTATAACTTCCTTATTCCTCAAACTAGAAGAAGTCCTTGTTTTAAACTAGTCTTATCCAAAATTATTTCCAAGATATAATTTCATTCTTTGGCTAACATTAAAGGTGAAATTGGCCACCAAAGATAAAATTTCCTTTAATTACAATCCCAACTATTGTAGCTTGTGTATGGCAAATGGGGAGAGCCATGATCATATGTTTCAATTGTCTTTACTCAAAAGGGTTGTAGAGTAATATGCTTTAGAAAAACTGTCTAAATTGGTCACTGAGACATTTAAAAATTCTTGCCATTAGGTATTACAACTCAGAAAAAAGCAAGTATAGGGAAGCATCTTTATTACAAATCATTTTTTCCTCATTTCCATATATGCAAAAGGAAAAAACAATAAAATATCCTAGAATAAACAAACTAGCTTTAAAGCATCATCTCTTCAACAAGTCAAGTAGTTAGAGAGAGTTTTATTGAAAACTCACATTAGAAGACAACATTTGTGAGCTCTATTGTTAAACAAACTAGAACCTTTAAACTACTAATCACGTTATGTTTTGTAAGTGCTTTAAGAAATACTAAAATAGGTTTTGAATAAAAGACAGAATATATAGGAAAATGCAATAAAGACCAAAGTCAAAGCTCAATAGATGACCTAAACATGGAGAAGCCATTTTGAATAAAATATCATAAAGAAGGAAAACAGCAAAATTATTCCACTCTACAAGGAGTGTCCCCCTCCATATTCCAAATTTACTAGACATGAGGAAGAAGGAGACTCTAAGTGGGTATAACAACTTCAAGAAGAAGAGATAATGACCAAAGAGTCATCCTAATAAGTGAAAAAGAGGAAGTAAAGACAATAAGATCAAGGTAGTAAGAAGACCATCCAAAATCACCCAGCAACAAAACGATGAAAATGAAAAGAGTGAAATCAATTGTAGTTAAGACTCTGAGGAAAAAATTCAAAGTCCTAACCTAATAAACTCCTAAAGAAAAAGTTAAGATGAAGCAAAAACAAGAGGGGAAAAAGGAAGAATCTAGTAGAGAAGCATTCACCTTTAATGATGTGGAACCACTAGCAGTCAAGGATCAGTTCAGGAATCCCATTACACTGCCTAAAAAATTGATTAGCAACTATAGGTGCTATTATTTTTTTGAAAATATTCTATTTCTAACCTCATGTCTTTAGCATTTTCAAAAGATAAATATTGTAGATTAGGCTTTATTAAAAACAAACATGAAGATCATCCTAGCATATTAGGCTCCAAGTTTTGTTTTTAATGTGTTAGGCTTTATCTGTCTTCTTGGGTTTGAAGATAAGTAATTAATCTTGGTAATGCTTTAGAAGCAATTCTAAAAAAATTAATCAACTATATACAAAAAATTCTATAAGCAAAATGCTCTTGGATACAACATTGTGCATTCTCTATCCTTCCACCCTTGTCTACCCCCTCCCCCCGACTTGACCTCCACCTTAAACTCCTCTTTCTTTATCTCCCCTGTTCATTTTCCTTGGGTTAGCAGCACTTAATGGTTAGAAGGTTGTGAGATGACAACCTTTTTTGTGTCTGACCTCTCTTTTTCCCTAGTGATTACTCTTTTTTGTTTGTCCTATTGCCCCTCTCCTTTGATAGCATCCACCCTACCTGACCCACTTGACCCTTCTCTTTCCTTAACATCCCCTTCTAACCCACCTTTAGTCACCCCTTCTCAACTATCCCAGCCTATGTGAATGGCTAGAGCTTCCCTTTTTTCTCACTTAGGGACTTGGCCTTTTCTATTAAAGGCCATTTAGAAAGCTTTTATTGGTGGCTAAGAGTTTAAAGGCCTAAATTGGAAATCTTGGAAAGTTATTTTAGAAGACTTCATTAAAACCCTTAGTAAAGACGACGTGAGTTTTGTCCCTCCCTCCCTTGTCAGTGACTGTATTCTAGTTAATTTTTTACTTATTTTACGCTATATAGCAAGTGAACAGGTCGTAAATTTATAGTATAATAGATATCATCCCACAAGGATTAAGTCTAGGCACCTGACAATCTAATTAATATTTTGTTTAAGGCACAATTTTAAACAAAAATTATTGAAAAATAAACTAAAATTGAACAAATTAAAAATGAATAATCAAAAGAATAATGTGTAGGAATTTGTGAATTCAAGATTAAAGATTAGGAATCACCTTTATCCCCATTTCATTTCCCTCTTATCTTATTAATGCACAAGATATTATATTTTTGTCACCCTCTCTCAAGGTGTAACTAATTTTTCCTAATTAAATTAAATAGAATTAGTTAAGTAATATCTCAATTTACAAAACCTGTCATAAATATTCAACTAGTTGTGAAGTAATCATATAGGCAATCAATTAATTAATCAAGAACTCTCTCTAATTAATTAATTAACCTAATAATTGCAAGTCTATTGAATGCTAATTCTTATTGTATAACCCAATACAAATTATCCAGCACAATTTTTCAATCTATTGCAAGGTTTAAGCACACCAATTATCATAAGCATTCATTCCTTAAATAAATAAAAGGAGTTCAACAAAATAGTTCAAAAAGTAATCCCTACAAAATGGTTTAGCCACTCATGATGTTAATCAATCTCTCATCTAACATAATATCCATACAAAAAGATAGTAAGTAAAAGAGAAGAAGAAATAAAAACTAGTTGAAGGTGCCACTCTTCTCTTTACTTCCTTGTACTACAATTTTGTAGGTTGAGGTGTTCTTCAAGAAAGTTGTTGTTGATCTTGATTTCCTCCCTAAAAAATCCTTTAAACCTATTTTTTATCTCTTAGGGAAATTTTATAATCATTAGAATGATGGATCATAGGGTTTTTGGACCCTTAAATATGTAAGAAACACAAAATAATCTAAAAATCACTTATCAATTCTAACTTTTCTCCACAATTCCCCTGATCGTGGGAATTTCTTCTCCCTTTCTTCATGCTTCTTCTCCTCTCTTCATTCTTAGTTCAATTCCAAATGCAAACCTACTAAATACCCATACTAAAAAGGATCAAATCATGCTTATCATCACTAATCACTTAGAAAACATAAGCAAAAACAATAACATGAGAAGATCATCAAACTAAGTCTTAAACATATCATTTCTATCCTATCAAAAATGAAGTTTTCATTCTATACATGCCAGATCATGAATTAATAACTACATCTAATTTGCAAGAAAATCCCAATTGTTTCAAACTTTTTTGTGTGGAACACACACTAAATAATGAGGAAAGCATATTCTAAATCACAATTATCAACTTATCCACACTTAAACCTTTGCTTGTTCGTTAAACAAAACTTCAAATGGAAGGATTGCACAACACCTAAGACATAAATATGCAACAATGAATGAAAGTTAAAATGCAACAATGGCAAGAGATCTTATAGAATTGGATTAGCTAAGAATGTCAATTATTTAAGGAGATTAAAAAAACTCACTTATTCCATTTACATCATAATAATCTATAAATTGAAATTGCATATTAATTAGAGCATCGCTATCCTATTCCTACATACAAGGCATGTAAGCATGCACTATGATCAATTCCCAAGTGGAAGGTAGGCTATCAATGGGCAATTAATCATCAAATGTGTTGATTTCAATAGAAAAGATTAATATTGTTCACATTTTAATTTTCAACCTCACTTTTCTACATTGGTTAAGAATAAACACCTAATCTTTTTATGCAATTGTGTACATCTTTTAGGGTGCACCTCTAGTTACTTGACTATGTGAAGTTTTTTAAGTAAGGTTGGACTATCATTTGACCTTTTTACGTGACGGTGTACGTCTTTAGGTTTATTCCCTAAGTTACTTGGCAAAATCACATTCATAACTAGCCTTTTGACTTTAGTCTTGACTCCTTTCTTTTCTTTTGATTTGTTTTTATCTTTCAATTTAAGAGACAATGAAGTAGTGCTTAAATTACTTATTTCATTTGTGATGTAAACTTATATTACTACTCTCTAATCAATTATATATTTTTTTTGTAAATGATCATTAATGAAGCTAACCAATTAATTCAAATTCTCATATAAACTGCATCCAAACAAATGTCTAAGAGGTAAAAAAAGATATGCAATATCCTAATTAATTTTCAATTTCAATACAAATACAAGCACAAATTAAAATTCTTAAGGTTTTATTTCTTCACTACTTAAAAAATCTTGATCTTAGTTAAACCAATTCCATTCAATCTCATTCCATCTATATACTTAAACCTATTCAATTTTCACAAAAAATGAAAAAAAAAGCACATAAATAGGAAATGCATGCTTAAAAACAAAATGTCAAAAAAATGCAACAAAATGTCGTGCATGTCCTGCATGTGATATCTTCCCACACTTAGAAAACACATTCAATCTAGAGAGGAAAATAGAAAAAAAAACAAACAAAAAAACAATATCCAAAACATAAAATAAAGGAGATAAAGGGGAAGAAAATCTTATAAGGAGCTTACTGGTGAAGGTGTGAGTGAGGGCATGAGAACATTCTGAGTTTGGAAAAAATTGAGAAGCTTCTTGGGGGTGTAATGTTATTGCTTATGCACTTGCTTGATTTGGATCTCCATTGCATCTATCTAGAACTCCATCCTCCTATTGTGCTCTTCCATCCTATGGATGTTATAACTTCCATAACATTGAAAACTTATTTGCACACTTCTACTTCTTCTTCTTCTTAGCTATCTTCTTCTTCTTTTAGTGGTGGTTAGGAGGATGATGCTTGAGAAGTGGACACACTTTTTTCTTTCCTATTCTTGAAAAACGTTCTAGTCTAAGTGTTTTAGAGCTCTATATTATGGTGCTCTAACATCTTTGATCTACATAAGTGTAGCTTATCGAAATAATCAAGTCAAGAACACATAGACCATCTAGATACACATTATAATACAAAGTAAGAATAGCGACCAAAGAAAGTGCTTTTTTTCTTGTTTTTTCTAATAATAGATCCAAAAAAATAATATAGTGTATTAATTTTCAACTCACAATCCATGCTTAAAGGAAAAACAATTCTTTTACAGAGCACTTATTACTTTTTGTTATATTGAAAACAGTTAGGCACATAAACTTGTGGATTAATAAGTGTTCGATATTTTTAACAAATGTGTTTGGTGCATGCCTAGAAATAAACTTGGCTTCATTAGTAAGATGCATCTGATACTTGTTCACATCAAGTTCATCATAGTGATCAAGTAAATTTTTTTGGATAAAAAATGAAGAAAATACATAAAAAATAGAAAGAAACTTTACAACAAGCAAGAAGTAAGGAAGCAAGAAAATTCACCTTAAAAGAGGGTTAAACAAAAACCAAGGTTCACAAACACAACGCAGCCTACAATCAAAAGCCAAAAACAACCAAACAACTAGGAAAAAGAAGGAAAAGATGGACAAAGGTAAAAAGATTCCCAAGATATGTTGGATAAATCCCACAGTATGGATAGGGGATTCCAAAACTAGGTAAAAATAGCAGAAGGGGGAAGGAAGAAAGGTCTAGCCCCATCGTTGAATAAAAAACACAAACTTTAAAGCTGGAGGGGCTTGCCAAATTGATCAAGGGGAGCTAAAGAATGGGTGATACCATCTCCCAAGCACCTTGTAGCACCAAGGTTCCACTGGATCCTTTTGACTTATTTTAGAGGCAAGATCTCTAGAGGATTTGTAAATGGGGGCCCTTTTGTCTTTTTTAAGAGGCTTGGTTAAAACTTGGTTGCATCTAATAGCATGTGACAAGGGAGTTGAGAGCTCCTCCAACCTTGATTGGAACTTGTTCTGTCTTGTTGTAGGAGAAGTCCCCTGCCTCTGAGACTTGCTCTTGTTTTTGGGATAGGGCAGGCTGAGGAGAGAAAGTGGATTCTGCTTATTTTGACTTAAAATATATAGAGTCTAAGATCTGGATAAGTTCACTTCTACTGAGAAAATGTCACAATGAGACAACCCTTCTTCTGGATTACATTCTTTGCAATAGCTCTTCTTATCTTGAAAAGGAGGGTTGAACTTTAGAGGCTGCCAGGGCAACATGAGGACCAAATCCAAGGGAGCACAGTCTAGGAGGAGCAATTATAAAATAATAAATCATAAATCCTAATTTAGTTTGGTTGTGTTATTAAGGAAATCTAGTGTTTCTGAGACTTTCGAAATGGAAATTTCCATCACTAGCTAAACAGCATATGAAACAAGTTACTACATAGTAGTTTGGGTGTCTTTGAAAATTCTTACATTCCTCTCTTGCCAAACAACATAAATACTAAAGGAGAAAACAACTTTATACATAATTGCCTCAATCGACTTCCCTTTGGAAAGATGAAGCACCTAGTTATAGGTGGCTGGGAAAGGACCAAGGCACCAGACAATGTTGCATCTATGCATCAGATTAATACACAGTTTCTGGTTAATGGTGCAATTGAAGAAAAGGTGGTCATGACACTCCCCATTAGCCATACACAAAATGCAGAAGTTGGGGCTATGATCATATCATAACTTGTTTTTAGTATCAAGTTTCCTTTTAAGAGACAACAAAAAGGTGAACCCATGTCTAGGAAGGATATGGCTCGACCAAACCACACGAGTCCAAGGAATAACGCCCATGGGGGGAGGTTTAAGGAATTTATAGGTTTCCTTTTCAATGAAAATTTTGGAGTTGCCTTCCCACTCTAGACAATCCTTACTCCTTTCATTAGGTAAGTAGGGAATCACTATCTACTTCAGCTCATGCAATTTAGGGGAGTTTGCCTCAAGCCAAGTCTAGAAACCATTATTGATAATGCTAAAGACCTTTGTGCTCATATGCAGACCTGAATCATAAATAAGTCTGGTAGAAAATGCATGGAGCAGAAGTCCAGCAAGGTGCCAAGGGTCAGCCTAAAGGAAAGTTGAGTCACCATCTCCTATCTTGATTTTAAATTTCTAAAGGAAAATGTCTTTGGTCTTAAAGATCTTCTTCCAGTTCTAAGAGTCTTTATAAGAGGGGGTGTAAGACTTTTGGACTTGAGGACATACTGTGAACCCACCTGACCCATAATGCTTCTTCATCAGTGAAAAGAATCCAATTTCTTTTGGCAAGAAGGATTTTGTTCCATGGTTTAGGAATTCTGATGCCTAGACTACCCTCTTGTTTAGGCTGGCATATCTCCTCCCATTTAACTTTTGCATGGTGGGGGAGATTAGACTGACTAGTTCACAAAAATTTTATCAGGTTCTTTTCCATCTCCTTGGTCACACTATCCGAGTAAAAAGAAAAGACAAAAATCACAAGTTAAAGTCTACCTGCAAAGGAAAGGGAATTGGTAGTCTATGAGAAAATTATATTTTTAATCTTAAGGAGAGGGAGACAATTAGCTCTAGATAACTTAGAAGAGATAAGAGCCAGGCCCAGATACTTAACAGGGAGTCCTTAAATAGCAATACCAGAAATTGTAAACACCAATCCAGAAAGGGGGATAAAAAGAGGGAGCTACAAAAGCTTGACTCTTGAGGGAGTTGATAGATAGACTAGACAAGGAGCAACCTAGAGTTAAGGCTTAGAAGAGAGTATGTATAGAAGGAGAATCAATTTGACAGAAAAAGAGTAGGTCATCTACAAAGCCTGACAGACAATTCTATGTTTGAATTGTCTAACACTGAGTTACTTGACCATTTAAACGGAACCAAAATTTATCCATGTTGGGAGTATTATATTGAATAGTGGTGCAAAATTCCAAAGTCAATTTAGGATAAATCATATAGTCACAAAAAATAAATACACTCTAATAAATATTTGCAATAAAGTTTTCAACCTTTTCTTTCAATCCTAGATGATTCAAGAGTGTGAAATTGAAGTGTCTAGTAGGAAATAACATCTTAGACCTAAGTTTAAGGAACCTATTACCTTCTTCTTTGGAAAAAATAGGTAAGGCACCTAAAACTTCTTGACTACGTCAACTAAACCTTCCCTAAAGACTTGTTTCTTTATCTTTCTAATTGGTCTTAGGGTTATTGCCTTTCTTGGAACCATTTTCCATGAAAACTTACAAACATAACAAGAGAAAGTCATGAAAACCAAAGCTTGTGATTTGTTTGTGAAAGTCATGAAATATGGCGAAATTTATAGAGGAATGATGGAAAACTTTATTAAATCACAAGGATATGGTGGAAAAACGAAGGATTTTGTGACTTGTGGGAGTAGGGTGTGTTTTAAACAGTATGGGTGAGAAAAGACTAGAAGAAGATGATAAAGAGGTTAGGTTTAAGTAGGTCTCAATTGGCAATTCATATGATCATGGGAATTCTTAGGTGACAGGCTCTACCACGATCATTGCTTTTGTGCATAGCTCCATGCCTTCTTTTTTGCTTCCTTTCTCCCTTTTTAGAGACTTAAATCAACACCTAACATTCAAGCAACTTTTAAACACATAATGGTCATCCAAACATCAAGATATTTAAGGGAAAAACATGAAAAAAACATATCAAAATCAAATGCATAAACAAACAAACAACAAGTGACAAATGAAGGTCATTAGCTTAACTATCACTAATTTAATCATCGGGGAAGTGCTAGTTAGTTTCTTCTTCTTGGTTATCCTCTCCTTTAAGGCATGATAAGTGATCTGCCACTATGTTTTCTACTCCCTTCTTGTCCCATATCTTAATGTCAAACTCTCTTATAGTAAAAGTAGCCATCGAATTATCCTTGCCTTCGCATCCTTCTTAGCAAAAAGGTTATGCAATACTACATGATCTATAAACTCAATAAACTTTTAGTCTAAAAGTTATGATTGAAATTTGTCACAATCAAATGGCACTATAGGCAATTCTCTCTCAATTGTGGTGTAATTCAATTATGTGTGATGTCATGAAACTTCTTCTCTTTACTTCATCAAAATATATATCTGATGGCATGGTCACCCACATCACACATAATTTCAAAGAGAAAGGACTAATCCAATGACATCAAAATTAGTGCGGAAGTGAGTTCTTTTTTTAACATGTCAAAAGCATATAAATAATTAATATAGAAATCAAAAGCAGTATCTTTAATCAACAAAATTATTAAGGAATTAACAATGAGAGAAAAATTTGTGATGAACCATCAATAGAAACCTACATGGCTAAGAATGCCTGAATGCCCTAGATATTTGTAGGATGTGGGAGCTTTTCAGCGACGTCCATCTAGGCTTGATCTAGTTCAATTCTCGTATATAATATTTTGTGACCTAAGACAACTCCTTCATGAACCATGAAGGGGCACTTCTACCAATTTAACACTAAATGAGACTCCTTACATCTTTGAAGAACTCTATCCAAATTTATCAAAAAATGATTAAAATAATCTAAAAAATTGAAAAGTCATCCATAAATACCTCTATGATGTTCTCAATCATAACTGCAAAGATGACCATCATGCAATTTTGAAAGGTAGGGAGTACATTAAGAAAATCGAAATGCATCCTTTGACATACAAATATGCCATAAAGGCTAGTGAAGGTTGTCTTCTCTTGGTATTTTGGATATATGAACACTTGACTGTAGCCCCTAATAACCATAAAGGAAGTAATAAAAAGCATGACCCACCACTATTTCAATCATCTTAATCTAAGGGCAATGGGAAGTGATCTTTCTTGGTGGGCAAATTAAGCTTCCTATAGTTGTTGCATGCTCTCCAACCGGTGATAGTCCTAAAGAAAATCTTTTCACCTTTCTCATTTTCCATCACCATTATACCTACCTTCATATGCATATGTTGCAAGAGCCCATCCACTCACATAAGGCATAGTGATGATAGGGCACAGTGAAACTCCTTGAATCTTATAAGTAGGATGTTATGTGGCTAGTGATGATTGAGTTGTAACATTTCAGCAAGGCCACCATTTTTGGTTATCCTCCTAAGTCTACTAGATTAAGATATCTTTTAAAAAATTATGTAATTGAGCATACTCTTTTTGTTTTAAAGAAAAGCATGAATTAATTGAGAAATAAAAAGGTATGTACAAGTAAAAATAGGAAACCAAGCCAAAACGACATCCGAACACAATAATCTAAGAACAAGGAATCAAAATACAAATAAACAAAACAAAATGCTAACCACAAAAACAAAAAAGCCGAAAAATAAAATCCAACACTAAAAGCCAGATCCAAAGAAGGAGAACTCAACGCCGGATAAGCCCAAGCCAATTGGGTCTGCAGGGCGAGGGGACTACAGGATCTGTTTGGTCTTCTTGGCAGCCTTCACTTTAGCAGTCCTATAAAGAGGGGTGCAAGATCTTTTCTTGGGAGCCTTAGGCCTCAACAACTTGAAAGGGCTAGGAGAACCCAACACTTGAGCACTACCAGGAGAAGGAAAAGGCTAAACCAAAGGAGGAAGAGCCACTAAATTTTACGGCAAGGGGGAGATTGGCTCTGAAAAGGGCCAAGACAGAAAGAAGACTCCATCTCATTAGCATTGGAATCCTCAGAATCATCAATAATGATAGGCTCATTACGGCGGGGCAAATGGTGGAGGGAAGCAGCTTGATGCTTAGAATAGATGTGCTGCAACAAAGCCTCTCTTCTACACAGAGGAGGGCTACACAATAGGCGAGAACAAACAAAGGCACATTGCAAGGTAAAACAGTTAGAGCATCATAAATTCTAGGAAATTTGTATCTCATGATTTAGAAAATTAGTAGAGTCTGGGACTTTGCATAGGAAAATGCCTCGGACAAGTTATAAGATAGAGGATTCGAGTTGTTGAGGAGAAGAGGGAGTGTCATTGAAAATTCTGTTATTCCTCTCTTTCCAAATCATATAAACAATCTAGGCAATCGCAGTAGAGATAAAGGTAGCCTCCGCAGATTTCCTGGGAAAATCTAGTTAACCATGATGCAAGTAGAGGATAAGGACATAGGGTACCAAGAGATGCCACATTTGGTGAGTAAGTTAGTCTAGATATGAATACAAAAGACACAAGAAAAGAACAAGGGATCATGGCACTTTGCCTTTGCCATACAAAGAATGTAGAAGTTCGGACAGTAGTTAAATTTGAGCCTATCACTAGTATTGTGCTTCCTTTTAAGGGCAAGCTAGAGAATAAAGTTGTGATGAGGAAGCACAAATTTAGACCAAACCACCTGGAAACCAAGGAAGGACCTAGTAGTAGGATGAAGAAACTTATGAGATTCAGCATTGGAAAAGGATTTAGAAGAGCCAACCCATTCTAAGCAATCACGGTGATGAAGATTGGGAGCATAAGGGATGGGAATCTGCTTGAGCTCTAACAGATCAAAGGAATTAATTTTAGGCCATCACCAACCACCATTTTGGATGATGATGTCAACCTTGTAGGCCCGAGGCAGGCTCAAATCATAAGGAAATCGAGAAGAGAGAGTATGGAGGAGAATACCTACTGGATGCAAGGGATTAGTCCAGAGGTTTGTAACCAGCCCATCACCAATCTTAATCTAGAATTTAGTTATGTAGGAGTCCCTGGCCTTATAAATTTTCCTCTAGCTCCACGAATCCTTGTGGGAGGGAACATACGCCCAGAAACTGTTAGATTTGATTATAAGACTATGCACCCATTTAACCCATAATGCTTCCTTATCAAAGAAGAGGATCTAGATCCACTTAGCAAGGAGAGCCATATTACAAGGTTTAAAGAAGACAAATGCTAAGGTCACCCACACGCTTCGGAGTGCATACCTCCTTCCAATTGACCTTAGCATGATGGGAGTTATTGGAGGTACTAGACCAGAGGAAGCAACACAGCTTCTTCTCCAAATCCTTGGTAATACTGGTAAGGAGAAAAAAAAGGCCAGACTAGTACACATGAAGGAGTGAAAACAAAAATCACCAGTTGAAGACGCCTTACAAAAGACAGGGATTGGGTAGCCCAACAAGAGATATGGTTCTCAACCTTGAGAAGGATAGGAAGGAAGTCTAACTGAGATAGTCTAGAAGAAATTCAGTGGCAACACCAAATATTTAATAGGAAGTAGTTTAATTTCAAAGCCAAAGAGGTGAGAAACAAGGCTATAAATGATAGCATCTAAGGAGGCCACAAAAGCATGACTCTTGTGAGAGTTAATCTTTAGGCCAGACAGACAACATAATAAGGTTAATGCTTGGAACAAGGTATGCATAGAAGGGGTATTTGCTTGGCAAAAGAGCAAAAGATCATCAGCAAAGTAGAGGTGGCTAAGCTGTGGCTCCTTACATTTCTAATGGTAAGAGAAGTTTCAATGTATAGTGGTATGGAGATTAAGAATATAGGTTAAGTCCTTCAAACAAATGATGAAAAGGTAAGGGGACAAGGAGTCCCCTTATCTCAGACCGCAATAGGGTTTGAATAAGGGGGTGGGCTCCCCATTAACAAGAATAGACAAGGTTGAAGTTGAGATACATTCCCTAATCCAGTGAATGAATAAATCAAGGAACCACATAGCTTGGAGGGTATGGGCAATAAAATGCCACTTTAAGGAATCACAAGCCTTCTTTAGATTAATTTTTAAAGCACATTGAGCATGGCCATTATCCAGGTGGTAATTGTGGAGGATATCCTAAGCAAGAAGGAAATTGTCACTTATATGTCTACCTTGAATAAAGGCAGACTGATTGGGAATGATCAAGGAAGGGAGCACAGGTTAGAGCCTTTTAGCCAACAGCTTGGAGATAACTTTATAGAGCATATTACAGTAGGAGATAGGGAGAAAATCAGAAGCCAAGGTAAGGTGAATAGATTTGGGCACTAAGGTGAGAAAAGTAGCATTGACTTCCTTTCATAATTTCTCAGACATAAAAAAGACACGAACCGCTTCAATCAGATCCCTTCTAGCAATATCCCAAGCATATCTAAAAAAGTGACCATTGAACCCATTCGATCCAGGGGTTTTATTAAGGTGAAAACTGAACAAAGTTGCCTTAACAGCATTAAGGGAGAAGGGAGTAGTAAGAGACTCAGCAGTAAGGGTCCTCATAGAAGCCTTGAAATAATCAACCAAGCCCTTTTTAATATCAAGCGGATCAATAAGAACAACATTTAAGTTATCTTGAAGAGATTCCTACGAATTAGGGGGTAATTATGAAAGAATTCAGTGTTATTGTCCCCTTACATCAAGTATTGGATGCATACTTTCTACTTATAAAAAGACTCCTAGTGAGCAAGGGTAGCATAATAAGCTTGAAGATCAGCTTTCTTAGTCCACTAGAGGGAAGGGGAGGGCTGCCTAGCAAGGGAATGCGAGGTGGACTACAAACAAATCAAGGCCTGCTTAGCATGAAGATCAACATCTGGGATGGCCTCCCTATACAAGGACTTCAATGTCAACCTAATAGCCTTAAGCTTATGAACCACTCTGAACATAGGAGTGCCCTGAACAGGAGTGCTCCAGGCCAAAGAAACACAAGGAAGAGAGGCTGGTAAGGAGGTTAGAAAGTTAAAAAACCTAAAGGGAGAGTGACCTTTGCTATAACCAGACAAAAGGAGAGTCGAGTGGCAATGGTTAGAGAAGAAAGGTAACCTAACAACATCAGAGGAAGTAGGGTAGATCGAGAGCCAAAGGGGATTGACCAGGTGTCTGTCCAGCTTTTTTTTCCACAAAGTGGGGAGTAGCCTATTTATTAGAATAGGTGAAGAACTGATCAAAGGCTAGAAGGTCTCCTAGGTTACAATCAAGCAGGCAGCCTCTGAGGTCTGAAGACCCCACCAAACACGAGGGAGAGGGTCTAGAGGTTTCAGATGGGGGCACTATGGTATTAAAATCCTCGGGAAGGAGTTAAAGGGAAGAAGCAAACTGACATTGGGTATTTTTGATCATCCCCCATAAAGGAATGCGGGAGGCCACATCTTGAAGACCACACACATAAGAAAGAACAAAATAGTGCCCTAATCTAGTGTCACGATGTGACAGTTCAGTCTACCAAGACATGAGGTTCAGACGGAAAGACCTGGAATTCTCTTGAAGACTCTGCACACATCCAGAGTAGGTAGGAGGCTCTGGGGCCTACTTGTAATTAATGTGGTAG
>JAOXYD010200143.1:0-18836 GCA_028565735.1 Pinacopodium congolense | reverse complement strand
GTAGTGTGCATTAGAAGTAAAACTTACAATAGACTAAATCATGTCACTGCGAACACTAGAATTCAAATATAGATGCAAATAAGTAAAAGGAATACATAGAAATAAGTAGATTATAGCTGACACGCATTGGGAGTCACTACTACAAAGTTGATAATAACTGACTTGGCAAAAATAAAATTGGGGGGAGTTAGATCTTGTTAAGTAAGTTCATACTGCTCTATGATATCCAATATTATGCTCACACATAATAATGCATTAACAAAAAAATGCACACAAATATACTACAAGACTAATCACATCAACTATATAAATAATCATGAAGAAAGAATATTTGTAGGACCCTAGTCTTTAAAGGTAAATCCTCACAATATTAAACCTCAAATGACTACTAAAAGTAAAGTATCACCAACGGCCCAACCATACTCCTATACTCAGATAGCCATAAGATTCTCTTAATTCAAATGGGCTATAGGAAGCCAAGCATCACCACTAAATCAATGCTCGCTTAATGCGTTCAAGCTCATAAGCATATCAATAATAAATATAACAAATAAGAACCCGACCGGGAGCCAAATATCAATTAGGATCGGTCTATAACATATCTCAATATCACAAAATACGACAACTCTTAAAATTATAACCAGTGCGTACATGTTCCTAATGCATACCCATTAAGTGACACGTCTTATAAAACTTTCAGCCTCCACAATCACATAACAATATGCTAAATGTAAAATCAATAATGATAATCACACTATTTCACCAAGCAAGCACTCATTTATGCAATGATAATCATACATGTATGCAGTATGCCATAGAACCCAAACCCAAATGTATTCGCTTAGATATCTTGATAGTATTTATATAGGTTTGTAATCAAGAGGGTAATCGATATCGTGCATACATACTTATTATTATTATTATTATTATTATTATTATTATATATGTATGTATATAATATATGCATATGCATATGCATATAAATATGATATACATTTCTACATGTTGCTATCTATAGCAGTGCTAAAGTTTATTTAACTGCTAGTACAAATACGGTAAAAGTAAGTTGATATGAACTTACTTTATAAGCGAACGCATCCGTGTGAGCCTAATGATGTGGGACTCACTCCTATTGTACCTATTAAATAGGAAATAAAATATCTCAATTATTATTATATAGGAATTATTGGGCTCAATTAACAATTTAGGCATCATCTAAATTGTTAAAGTAATCTAATTATGAAATTGGGTAATTACTCATATTCTCATTTAAACTTTCTATAATTTTTAATTCGTAAATCGTTGAAAATCTTATTATAGTTCTTGAGAGAAAAATTAACTGCATAATTTATAAAATCTTTATAAATTTTTTTAAAATAGTTGTCAGAAGGGTCGCTAAAATAGTGATTCCAACGACTAGAATATTTCTTCAATCACTAAAATATTTCCTTCAATCATAGAAAATTTTATAGGTTCAGAATTCAATGATTTTTATACCAAATTAAAATTCTTGATGAGTAGAAAAACGTTTTATAAAAGCAACATACTCAAATTCTAAAAATATTTTGACGAATTAAAGAAAACCATTCAAACCCTTAACCTATTTTTCCATTAATCGGTGGTGATTCAGGAGGCGGTTATCGACTAGACTATAGAACTTTTTTTCCTAATGTTGAGACAAGTTGATTAGTGGTAATGGTGGCCAATGACAATTAATGAAAGTGACGAATCGATGATTATAATTTTTTATCGATTCTTCACCTTAATTTTTGTGATGATTTCGATAATATTGATGGATGAAATTGGTATGATTATGACAAGCACATTAAGAGAAAGATATTGGTCTATAATATTGACCGATTTGAGTCATCAATGGTGAGAAATGGGTGGAGATGATGGAAATATAAATAGTGACTTTTGGAGAGTTAAAAATGATCATTTTGAAAATATAAGAGGAAGAAGAGGTATCTATATAGGGAAGTTACAAGAAGACTTGAAATGAATTTTTGTTAAAATAAAACACCACCTTTCATGAAGTAACTCTATATGGAAAAAGTTCAGTGATATAATGTGGAAGCATACTACTTTAATCCAAGAGTAGTAATAACAAATATAATCTAAGATTTGAAAAAAAAATCAATGTTTATATAAACCCTTTAAAAAATAAATAAGGTAAAATTTTATTGATTAGGAAAACTTGATCTTACATTACAAAAGACACCTATTGATACCTATTATGAAACCCTAAAACTAATCCTAAGGATATAAATGTATTTTATAATTAAGAAACATAAAACATAATTTTTATAAATAAATAAACAATAGTCAAGGAATAACAATGATTCTTAAGGAGTAACATCGTGTGGTTGTAATGGGCTATTTTACTTCTTTTTTTTTTTTTGCCTACAAAGTTAATCTTATAACCAATAATGGCACTTGATTCGCAATAATAACAATGTCATTTCATGGTCCTTCAGTTGTAAATAACTTAACCTCAAGTTACAAATAAAATTTTCAAGCCTTCTACGATGCATTGACTTTTCAAACTTCTCTTTCATCTTGGTTAAATATTTTACTAAAATTAGATGTTGTGACTTTTGTCGTTTACACTCCAAGCTCTTTGTAGATTTTGATGCTTTTGGAATGAAATTGAAAAAAATGATATCTTTAAGTCTTGACTCAATTGTTGATTTTTTTGCATTCCCTAAAAGATATCAGTTATATTTCCTAAGCTTTCCTTTAGTCACTTCTTTCAGTGTGCATTCCAGAATTCTTTAAGTTATTATTGCTATCATTTGATTAAGTTATTATATCAAAAGTTTATGTAAAGCTACCTTTACTTCCTTTAAGACTTGTTCAACATCTATTATGATTGCTAACTGATGGATCAGTCCCATTATCCTCCTGATCATATTCTTTACCTACCTGATTCAAGGGACTATGATCCTCCCCAATCTCGTTAATTTTCTCATGCCCTTTAAAACCACTATCTGAATCACTTAGATTAGTCTTTTCCTACTTAAAAACCTCCTCCAATTAACCACTTAATCCTTCGTGACCATGACTTTCTTACTCTTCTAATTCTTATCTCACCTATGGGTATTGATGTACATTTGACCCTCAACTTTCATAAATTAGTAAGTATTGTTCCTACCTGAATGCTTCACATTAACATCATATTGCCCTATTTTATCCAAATGTATTTGACATGCATCCATTTCATTTCAACAATATTGCAATAATGTTCATTAGAATATTTGCTAATTGAAAATGGTACTTTACAATGCTCATTAACAAAAATTTTACCATTCTCCTTAATCCATTCAATGTTATAAGGCCCTTCCATTCACATAACTCTTAAATTCCATTGACTTCTCATTACGCAATGATTCTACCTTTATAGTCAAATTCCAAGTATCTTAACTAGTTAGTACCATTTAGATCCCAACTGTATCCCTTATACTAGGTGCTAATTGATCCTTAAAATTGATCATTTCTTCTTTTAATCTCCTGCAATTGATCTCACCATACTGACACTACTCCTTTTAATCTATAAGCCATCAATTTAACTTTTCTCTCCTAAAATATTTTAGTATAATTAAAGAAACATTAGACCTTTATTAACCAATTCAAAAGAACTTCAATATATAAAGCACCACTATAGGATGTGATAACTACCTTTAGTTATATTTATAATTTCCTCTACCATGTCTTTTGATGAGCAATCTCTTTTTCATTATTGCAACTATTGTTATAATCTTAACGTTCAAGATTTTGAATTTGAGGATGGCTTATAGGGAAAACTTCCTTATTAACTGGATCGCCAATTCTCCTATTATTATCTCCTTATAATAATGCTTGCAATCAATCTCTTATCTTTGCCAATTGTCATTCTACATTGCAATTTAACTCCCTTCATCGTTTGTCTTTTAATTACTCTCTAAACTTAGGGTAATTTACAAACTACGTTATTGATGTTGTTAGTCATGGTTAAAAGAAAAAAGTTTTGGATTTTAAAAGCTCTAATACCACTTAACATAATGCAGAAGCATACTACTCTAATCCAAGAGTAGTGACAACAAATCTAATCCAAGTTTTGCCATAAAATCAAAGGTTATGCATGCACTTTGAAAGAAACAAGAAACTTAAAATTTATTGATTAGGAAAATCTAATTTTAAAAAATAAAAGACAACTATTTTTACCTATGATACAATAGTACGACCCTTAAGAGAGGGTTGAACTAGGTGTTAAAAATTTTCTAAATGTAAGCCACCTAAAATGATTTTGTATTATATATAATCTCTATATCACAATTTAACCTAAATTATGGTTATGCAAATTTAATTGAGTAATTCAAATTCAAACAATTCAATAACAATTAAAGGCTTGTATAATTAAAAAGGTATATGAAAGAGAGAGTTCAAACCAATTTTTATAATAATTTGATAAAACAACCCTTTGCTTACATCTACTCTCCAAAATACCACTTGAAATTTTCACTTAAAAAATAATTTTCTTTAGGATGAAAAGAAACCTTTATAATCTTATTCAAATAAATGAACAGGAACTTGCATTAATCTTTTTTAGAAGGTGAAAAAGAACCTAGCAAAATCTTACTTTTAAGAGTTTCAAGATTAACCTTTCTCAAACAATCCAATCTTAGTAAACAAACCCTAAATTTAAGCCCCATTGTAATACCCCTCGCCCAATATAAATACCTCTCTCTCTCTCTCTCTCTCTCTCTCTCTCTCTCTCTCTCTCTCTCTCTCTCTCATTCTCTCAAATTTTCATTACGACTTCCTAAGAGTTACTATTTATGTTTTAATTCTCTCTATCCATTCTTCACTACTAGTGACTTAAATCGGCCAATATTATATGTCAATCTCTTCCTTTGGACGAGCCTATCAAAACCGATACTAGTTTCATTTGCTAATATTGCCATAATCATCATAAAAATCGAGAAGAAAAAGACGCAAAAAACTCTAACCGTCAATATATTGCCTCTGGTGATTGTTGCCAACACCACCATCAATCAATTCATCTTGACGTCAGGAAAAAAAGTCCTATGATATTGTCACCAACCACCACCCAAATTGTCATCGATTGACAAAAAAAGATAATAGAGTTTTGAATGATTTTTCTTCAATTCATTAAAATCTGTTAAGAATTTGAGTATGTTTCTTTGATTAAAGTTTTTTTTACTCATCAAAATCTTTCATTTGGTATAATAATCGTTGAATTCTGAGACTGCAAATTTTTCAGCAATCGGAGGAATATTCCGATCATCAGAGTCACTGTTCTAACAACCCTTTTGACAAATTTTATAGAAAAAATTTAAAAAATTCTATAAATTATTCTAATCAATTTTCTCTTAAGAACTATAGTGAGATTCTCAATTTACAAATTAAAAATCATGGAAAGTTTATGTGAGAATATGAACAGTAACTGAATTATATAATTGGACTACTTTAACAATTCAGATGATACCTAGGTTATTAATTGAGCTTAATAACTCTTATTTAGCACTGACTGAGATATTTGTTTTCCTATTTAAAGGTTCATTAGGAGCAAAACCCATATCACAAGATTCAGAAGGACGAGTACACTTATCAAGTAAGATCATATTGACTTACTATTACCATAATTGTACAAGCATTTAAATAAAACTTATTACCGATACATTTGGATTTGGGTGCTTAAGACATATTGAATATATGCATGATTATCATTGCGTAATTGAGTGTTTGCTTTATGACATAGTGTGACTGAAATTTTGTATTATACTTTGATGTGTTGTTATGTGATTATAGAGTGAGAAGGTACTGTAGGACGTGCCACTTAATGGGTATACATCAAGATCAAATATGCACTGGTTATGATTTTGAGAGTGGCCATGCTTTATAAAATTACGATATGTTATGGACCGATCTTGGTTAATGCTTGGCTACCTTTCAGGTCCTTACTTGTTATATTTGTGATTGATGTGTGTATGACTTTAGAAGCATTAAGCGAGAGCTAATCTATTGGTGATGTTTAGTTCCCTACAACCCTTTCGGATTTAGAGAGCCTTATAACTATATGAGTATAGAAGTATGGCTACACCATTAGTGATGCTTAGCTCCTCATAGCTATTTGAGGTGTAGTATTGTAAGGATTTACCTTTGGAGACTAAAGTTTTACAGACGCTCCTTTTTTATGATTATTTATGTAGTTGATGTTATTGGCCATGTAGCATGTATGTTTGCATATTTTTGTGTTAATGTATTATTGTGTGTAAGCATGACATTGGATATGATAAGACAGTATGAGTTTACTTAGCAACGTCCGACTCCCCTCAATTCTATTTTTGCTAGGTCAGCTACTACCGATTTCACAGCAGCGATCCCCGAGACATGTTAACTATACATGTTTTTCCTTTCTTTTAATTTGTATTTACACTCTAGCATCCGCAGTAATAAAATTTAATATATTGTAAGTTTTCCTTCTGATGCATGCTAATATTATTGTATCTTTATCAGGTATTGTATGGTCCTTCTGCGTGTCATTTTATTATTCATTTTTCTTAGGAATGATTTGGGGGATTTTGATCCTCAGATCTCATGTGTCAATCACTTGTCTGTTTTGAGTCTTGATAAAGTTGGTATCAGAGCTTAGGTTATAGATTTATGATCTAGAGTGTTGTTTTATTTATGACTGTAGACACATAAGAATCTAATTCATTTTGGAATTAACTTCTTTATCATAAATAAGTTTTTATTTTAATTGGTGGTATTGGCCATTCTTTTACTTTTTATTTTTAACATGAACAAACGCACTTGATTTTTCACTCGATTCAATAAGGAGTCTCACGACAAGATGTCGGCCCAGGATAAGGCACAATCTATGCAATATGAACTAGGACTTAAGAAGCACCTATGGAGGAGGTAGAGGTATATCACAGGGGGTTCTTGGAGCACCTACGTCTGATAAGCAAGTGCTTATGGAAGGAATAGAGGCTAAGAATGTCATGTTTTGAGACTCAATGATGATGATGCAACAGATGATAATAATGTAATAACAACAACAACAACAACAACAAACTTCACCATCAGCTGTAGCCCCTAAATCAGAGAGGACGGATATGTAGTTGATGTTTATAGTAGGTCGAAACTTTTTAATGACTTCAGTCTTAACTTAATCCACTTTAATTCCCTTGTACGAGATCTTATGACCCAAAACAACGCCTTCATAGACCATGAAATAGCACTTCTCCCAAGTCAAAATCAAATAGGACTTTTCACATCTTTGGAGAACTCTATCCAAATTTAACAAACACTGGTCAGAAGAATCTCCAAAAACTAAAAAACCATCCATAAATACCTCTATAATGTCCTTAATCATACCCAAAAAGATGGTCATTTATACACCTTTGGAAGATAGCGGGTACATTGCAAATACAAAAAGGCATTCTCCTCTATGAGAATGTTCCATAAGGAAAAATAAAGGTTGTCTTTTCTTGGTCTTCCAGGTAGATAAAGGCTTAGTTGTAACTCGAATACCCATAAAAAAGAAATAGAATGCATGATCTCCTACCTTCTCAATCACTTGGTCCACAAATGGCAATAAAATGTAATCTTTCTTTGTAGCCAGATTAAGCTTCCTATAATCAATGCATACTCTCCAAACTATGATGATTCTAGTGGATATCTTCTCACCTTTTTCATTCTTTATCACCATTATGCCTCCTTTCTTAGGTATATATTCTACCAGGCTCATCCACTCACAATTAAAAATTGGATAAATGATGCCTACATCCAAGAGCTTAACTACCTCGTTCTTTATTATTTGCTAGTTTTAGCTACAATACAAGTATATAGGTCGTAACTTATAGTATAACTGATATCGATCCTACGAGGATTGTTTCAAGAAACCTAACAATCTAAATTGTACTTTGTTTAAGGTAAACAAAATGTATAGAAACTGAAAATTAGACTAAACTAAGGAAACTTGAATGAATTTAATCGCATAAGAGAGTAAAACACAGTAAATACTCAATAATGGAGACTTAGGGGTTGTTCTATCCTTGTTTATCTTCCTTTTACCCTATTGATTCAATTTTGTTTGATCCTAAATATCCAACAGTTTATTACCCTCTCTTGAAATCTAATCAATTAATCTCAATTGAACTACCTAAAAGATGAATTGTAACCTCTCAGTTCACAACACTACTCCTAAATAATGCAATTGTTAATGCAATTGGATTTGAAGCAATCCTAAGGATAATTAATAAATAATTAATATCTCTCTTTAATCACCTATTAATCAGTTAATTGCAGGTCTATTAAGCTATTAACTCTCGTTGTGCATCCTAACTCAAATAAATCAAAAATTTCTCTCGATTCGAAGTGATTATAAGCTTAACAATTAACACAAACAAATATGTATTAAATCAATATAGTAAAATTTGGATAAACAATTCAAGAATAATCCCTAAAATAGATTTACAAATCCATAATCATGCTCAAACAAAGAGTATTTAGATTAAAAATTAAAAGGAAAGTAAAAGAAAATTGAACTAATGAAGATGATGAAACCTCCTTTTTAGGAAATCTGGACAACTCTTGTTGAATCTTAATTTTCTTCCTTCTTCTTGAGTTCCCACACAATTTTCCTCCTCCAAAACCCTTTATTTTTGTCTTTGATGTGTCCTAAGTTTAGAAGTGTGGCTGCTAGGGTTTCTCACATCCTCTTATGACCAAAAAATCATAAAACATGTCCTGTACACATTTTGTCACGTCATCTTGCCACATCAAATTTTTTAACTTTGAACTCTACTCGATATTTTTGCTATATCTTTATCTAAAGACCTTCAAATACTGTGAAATTTGATACGTAAGCTCCTTACTTATTGGTTAGCACCATGTAAAATTTCATAGCAATCCAAACTCTTTAATGGCACCTAATGCATAACCAAAATTATAATAAAAAAATTAGTGCTAGTTTGGTTTTCGTTTGTTACCTACACATCTAAACATCAAAGTGCATCAACTCATTCCTCAAATAAGTTTATATTTTTCCCTCAAATACTAAATAATATAAAGAAACACTCAATCACCTAAAAAAATAATGAAAAGGATGCAAAAATTCTTACTAACTCAATTTAAAACACACAAATAACATTTAAAACACCTAAAAACAACCTAGAAATATAGTCTGAAACATACTTATCAACTTCCCCACACTTAAACCTTTACTTGTCCTCAAGAAAATTAAACACAAACATTACATTCCATTAGTTCATTTTCAAAGAGATTAAGTGCATGCAATCTTTTAAACTTCGGTAACTCAAATATCAAGCTACTATATACATCATAATTTTTTCATCAGTACACATAAACAAGCTCAACTTATGATACCATTGATCAAAGGAAAGTATAAAAGCTAAGATGGATTTTCCTCACGATGTTCACTCATTCACTCAAATGTTTAAGGATTGATATTTCTCTCAAGACTCCTTCTAAGAGACCACACTACCGTAAGCTTAAAATTTCACCAATTTTCTTCCACATAAATTACATGCTATCATGGATTAAAAGGACTTTTTTTCATGGCTGTAATGGGACTTGGGTTAAGGTGAGTCAGAAAGGTTGAAGGGTTTCTCATAAGTTTTCATAAAACATTAAGTGTAAAGGGACAACCAAATATAACTTCTGAGATTTGCTTGTGAATACAATTAACTACTTGTTACTACTTATTGCTATTATATTTTATTCTTTTCTTCTTCTTCTTCTTTTTGTTTTTCTTCTTTTTCTTTTCTTTTTCAACAATGGGAAACAATAGCAGCAACTATATAGTGTTTTCATAAAAGACAAATTGATTTAGAACTTCTTTAACTTCTCTAAAAAATTAGAGAATTAAGCATCCACTTGATGTTATTTGAGCCTTCATGGGTAAGGGATCTTAGGCTTGAATGGTGGTAGAGGGATGTAGTGCTTCTCCTCCTCCTTCTCTTCCTCATTTTATCCTTCTTTCTCTTTACCTTTCTCTTTCTCTTAACTCTCTCTTTTGGTATTCTCACACTTCTCACTTAACTCTTCCAATTGCTTGTCACTCCTAAGTGTGATGACCTTCAATTGTTATCTTAGATTGGCCTTCGTGTTGCTTAAAAGGCTTTTCACACTTCTAGATGAAAGGGCATTAGCAAATTTCCTCGCTTACACTTCTAAATTATGGATAGATGGTGCATGATTCTTCATTATGTGATCAAAATTTGCCTCCATCCTCTTTTGGCTTTCTTTTTGCCTCTTTCGGCCTTCTTCTTTCCTTACGAGCTTGGATCGTATGACATCCATCAACTTATTCATCTTACTCTCTAAGGACCCAAGTTTATCCTGTTGAAAATCGAGTAAGCCTTATGCTCTTATATTGTTAGCTGCATTGTTATTCTAAGAGAAATTGTGGTGGTTTTCCACTCTGGATTATAAGTGTTGAAGAAAGGGTTATTACCTCTTTATTGTTGTCCTATGTAGTTGACTTGTTCCACTCTACTAGTATTTATCATGAAGTAATTAGTTATGTTATGACTATCCTGCCCACATAACTTATATCTAAGTTGTATATCTTTAACTGAAGAAGAAGACGTACGTTATAAGATTATTTACTTGGCTAGGGTTGAAATTTGAGCTTACATAATTCAGAAGACTATTGTTGAATCAATAAGAATCACCCCTTTGCTCCTTGATACTTTACTTATTCCTTTCATTCAACCATAGGCAACTATTGTTCACCATTTCTTCTAAGAGATCATGGGCTACATCAATAGTTTTTCTCATCAATGATTCTCCAACTCCAGCATCAACGATGCCTCTTGTACTTTGATTCACACCATTGTAAAAAATTTGCAAAAGGAGCTCTCTTAGTAGATTATAATGTAGATAGCTTATTTATAGCTCTTTAAATCTTTCTCATGTCTCATATAATGATTTCCTATCACCTTATTGGCAATTCATGATCTTCTTGATGATCCTAGTCGTCTTGACTAGGAAAATACTTGGCTAGAAATACTTGTGCTAGTTGTTCCCATATGGTGATGTGCTTCGGGTTAAGAAAGTTCAACCATAACTTGGCTCTATCCTTCAAAGTAAAAAGGAACAACTATATCTTAACCACTTTTTTTAATAGCCATTATACCGAAATGTGTTACAAATTTTCAAGAAATTTGCCAAATGAGCATTGGGATTTTCAGTAGATAACCTATAGAACTGAACACTTGATTAGAGCATGTTGAGTAAAGCTAGATTAATTTCGAAATTGTTTCTTTATACGGGAAGCCTTGTGATTCCTTGTTGGTTGGCATTAAACCAAGCCTTATAAAATCCATAAGTATCTTTAGTCTCCTCCTTACTCACCTTCTTCTGTCATATTTCTTTAAATAGTATCTTGGCACTTAACTTTTCTTAACTTTCTTTCTTGCCTAGTGATGTCAGAAAACTCTTCTTCAACAAACTCGTTGAGTCTTTTTATACTCCTTGTATTCATGCACTAACAAATACACAAGGAAAGGTATTAAAAACTTTTAAATCAAAGTTACCCAAATTAAAAAAGATGCTAAAAATACAATCTCCGGCAGCAGCGCCATAAACTTGTTTATCGCTAAACAACTACTAACCTATTTTACGTTAATACTACAAATGCACGGGTCGTAAACATGTAGTAAAAATAGATATTGTCCCACAAGGATTACGTTTAATTACCACTCAATTCAAGTTAAACTTTGTTTAAGGCACAATTTCAAATAATAAATCTTGAAAAATAAACTAAAACAAGAAAAATTAACAATGAACAATTTAAAGAGCAATGTGCAGAAACTTTTGAATTCAAGATTAAAGATTAGGGATCACTTTTATCCCTATTTTGTTTCCCTCTTATCTTGTTGATTTAATTATGCTTAGCATAAGATGTCCTAATATTCTAGTCACTTTCTCTCAAGATATAACTAAGTTTTCTTAACTAAATTAAATAGGATTAGTCTTGCAATCTCTCAATCTGTTAAACCAATCATAAAAATTCAGCTAGTTGTGAAGTAATCTTATAGGTAATCAATTAATTGATCAAGATCTCTCTCTAATAAATTGATTAAACTGATAATTGCAAGTCTATTGGGTGTCAACTCTCATTGCATATCCCAAGATAATTTACTTAGCTTAATTTCTCAACATTTTGCAAGGTTTAAGTACATCAATTATCATAAGCATCCATTCATTAAAACAACAAGATAAAAGCTTAACAAAATAGTTCAAAAGCAATCCATACAATATAGTTTAGCCAATTATAATGTTCAAAAATATCTTAACTAGAATAATATTCATAAAAAAAGATAATAAAAGAGAAGAAGTGATAAAAATTAGATGAAGGTGTCACTCTTCTCTTCTTTCTCCTATGTTGAAATTTCTGTAGATGAGGTTTTCTTATCCAAAAGATGGATGTTGATCTTAATTTCTTCCTTAGAAAGCCTCCAAACTTGTTTTAACCTCTTAAAGAAAGTTTTTGATGATTGAAATGATGACATCTAGGGTTTTGTGCCTTTATATATGTCAATACACCTCAAAACAGTTCAAAAATTTAATCTAATGTGGCATTTTGTCAAGGATTCCCACAATTAGAGGAATTTATGCTTCAATTCTTCCTTCTTTTTCTCTTCTCTTGGTTCATTATTTAATTCCAAAGGTAAGCATATTAAGTACCTTTACCAAAAAAAAAAAAAAAGATCAATTCATATCCAATATCATCACCAAGCACTTAAGAAACATAAATAAATATAATAATTATCAAAAGAACAACAAACTAGGTCTAAAACACATCAATTATATCCTAAACATACAAATCGCATACCAAACATTTAGAAAAACCTATCCTAAAACACAACTATCATTTTTCTACTGCATTAGTAATATAACTTAGCCCTTCGATGTCCAATTTTCCAATGGAATATTATGGAACCTCACCCAAACAAGGGCTTTAGAGACTTCCTCTTCTAAATTAGTTTTTAGGTTCCACTTTTTCAAAAAGGGCAGCTTGCCCTAGATAAGTTAAGGGCCTTATTCTAAAACAACTTGCATGCCTTCATCAAAAGAAAAATAAGAATTGATTTGAGTCTGTTACCAAGATTTCTAGCAAACCATAGCTCATCTAAGACCTCAATAGGACTAGGTAAGCAATCTCTTACTAATAAAGAAACCCACTAACATGCAACTTAGTTTTGTAGCACTTCTTAGTGAGGTCGATTAAAGGAATGATAATGATATGATTTTCGTCCACCCTAGGAGAGTAGAAAGCAAGGGTTATTTCTACTGAAGTGCCTTCTTGTATGTCAAAAAACACTGATTTCTAGGTTCGAGGTGCTAAAATGTTAACTTCAAGGGCCAAAAGTGGTATAAGGTATTAGGTAGTGTAAGAGATAACGTTGTGAATCATTTGGGATAGGGTTATGTTAGAATTTAGGGTTTGGGAAGGTAATTGAGACTAGTGAGAAGACGAAGGATTAGGATTAAGGGATTGATCGAGGTTAGGGTTGAGAGGGCTTATAATTTGGGGGTTTGTGATTTGTGAAGAATCCATAGTTATCGGCCATAGAGACAAAAGCGTAGGAAAAAGGTGACAGCAGAGGACGAAAGATAAGAAAGAGAGGAAAGGAAAGGGAAAGAGGAAAGAAAAGGGAAAAGATGATTAGATTTAGGAGGGAAGAACAATGAAAGGGAAGAGGGGCAGGAGTAGGAGGAGAAGCACCACCAAGTTACACTCCCAAGAAGCATCCTTCTAAACATATTCGATTAGCTTAAATCAACAATGTTCATATGATTTCATGCTATACTTTCAGAGTATAATGCACGCTTACCCAATTATAATAAGAGCAACCACGTAGTCACAGAAGTATCTAAGCAACAATACAAAGCAGTAAATTTTGATTTTTCCGAATGTTAAATAATATGATTCAGAATACAACCGCGTGCAATAATAAGTAGGCACAATAAGAGAGCAAACAAGTTCCTTCTCCTCCTCTGATATAAAATTTGTTTGTAACCTTTTCCTTCCAAAATAACGTTCATTAAAATTGATGATCACAAGAATTCACCATCTCTATTCTTCTTCATGTGGAATCATAAGAATCAAGCTTCCAAATTAGTTAATAGCTACCAATTCAAATTCGTAAAGCAATGACCAGACATTTATCTTTTAAGGAGCCAATTACTTTAGTTTCATACGAGTATTAAGTAGGTAAAGGAGGCCAACTCCAAGTTGGATTGCCGCGCAACGTGCTTAGAACCTGGAGGTAAAAATCCCACGAAGCACAAGTTTCATCTATAGCTATTTGACCAAAAGGGTGCTGCTCTACAAATTTCTGCACATTTTCAGCTTCAGCCAATCGTTCTAGATAAGTTCTTATATCACCTCCTGCACCTGAAAATGAAATGGGTTAACTTTTCAATCGGTTTTCTTGCGTTAAAGCAAGCAAATACATTGTCCTACACGAGCTGAGAATGATGAAGATCGGAACATTTACATAGTAATCGTTTCCTAATTGTTCTATAAACAGATAAAAGATGCATTATGATATTAGATAACAACAACAAAGAAGAATAGCCTATTGTAGGAATGTATACTGGCAGGTTCTCACCATGCATCCAGAGTGAGTGGACCTTATAATTACATCGGAAAGAACCATATAATACATGAACGGAATAGTGGATTCTTATATATGTGAAAAATAAACAAATAGCAGATGGTGAACAGTTTGTCTTACCTAATGCATTGTCATTTCTATGCTGAAACTTGTACGAATGAGGAAAGAAGCCAGTACTTGCCTGTCAATTAAAGTTTGTGACAGAAAAAGATTCAGTCCAGAATCGATGAATACAAGTAACAAATGAGGAAATAAGTAATTGTTATGCTTACTGGATTAAGCAACGCTTTGTAAGGGGAATCATCCACTAACAAAGTATTTGATTCATCAAAATATCCCCTTCCCAGTGAAAGTTGAAAATCACGCCTTTCCCAGACCCTTCTCAGTTCCTTAAAAACCACAGGCTTATGCTTGTTCTCAAGGGTCTTGAACCGTGTTTCAGTGCATTGGGTCATATCCTGCAAACATCAGGAATAATCAGTAAGCAGCTTGAAGAAGATAACGGTATCTGCAAATATAGCAACCTTAAAGCGTAAGTAACTAAAGCAAGTTTCATAAAGAAAGGCAACTGCTGACTTGTTCTAAAAAATCCTGAATCCTACAGAAACTAATATATTCCTTCACAACAGAAAAGCATATCAGTTAATAAAGGGAAGGAGAGGATAATAAAATAGCCCAAAACACATAGGATTACAGAAACATTTTATTGCAACCATCATATCAGAGGTTTTCAAAGAGATCACAAATGCAAAGCCTTAGAATAAAGAGTGACGTAGTTTTTGCATTTACCCAAATGAACAACAACTTCTGCTTCATATCTCCCATCAGATAATCAACAATTTCGTCAATAAATTTCCTGCAAAGGATTTAAATGACTTTCAGCAAACAAAAATTGATTCCTAAAAATACCCAACCAAAATATATTGCAGACAACAAAGAAGAAATTCATTAAGATTTTATAAGGGGACAGAATAGTACTTATTTCTTGAGGACCAAATGCCCACTTCAAATCTCTCAAAGCAGAACCTCAGGAAATCAAGATAAAAGGGTCTCCTATAAACTGATAGCAGGAAGATACCCTATTAACTCTCATTAGCAGAAGCACAAAACCACAAATGTACAAAAATCAAAGATTTATCCTCACTTGCTCGTCTAGCAATTCTTTTGTCTGGCTTATAATCCTTTGGAGGACAGGAAACTACATCCACAAGAACCCCATTCAAATCAAGAATCAGTAATTTTTTTGGATTATACACAGTCAGTCTGATTGGTAGCGGGACTGAAGCTCCCAAGGGAACAGTCTGTTGGTTGCCAACAGCAATAAACGCTTGAATAGTTTCCCCACCATCTGGGGAGACAATGGATTTACTTTCGTCTGATAATCTTGTTGCTGCCATACTCTGCAAAAGCTCATCATCCTCATCTTGCCTATGAGCCGGATTCTTATCATCCTTCACATCACACTTTCCAGTAGGCCTTATTATTGCCTTTCTTGTAAACTGGGACATGATTCAACAGAATTATTGGATTTTTCCTTCCTCGTCTTTAAGAATGTAAGAAGAATGCCAACAGCTTCTGATAATTAACTCAATCTGACCAATGACCTTAAGTCGCCAGCCTTACGCCCCACTTCTCCTCTCCATTGATTCCTGCAATAATAGTAGAACCAACAAAGAGCAACGTTGTCAGAATGTAGATATATCATATGTAAGAAAATCTAAAACAAAAATAAAATGCATCGCAATTCATCATCCCATAGCTGGAGCATAAGGTGACAACAACTTCTTCCATAGAGGACAAAATAACAAAAGGGTATTTGATATAGCAGTTTACAATTTTCCGACATCCATAGAGATATCCCCTATTGAACGTCTTAAAATCACTTTCCAACAGTTGAAATTACCCACAATTTTATGTTTTGTCCAGAACAGAACGTCGCACAACTAATCCAAGTTCATAGAACTGAACAGTATAACATATGCCCAGATACTGCTCAATTGTACTCGGCAATAAAATCCAAAGCTGTTAAATGAAGAAAGCCTTAAATGTGACAGATCATGCAACCCAAAGGGCACAACCTTTGACGTGTATGTAACACCTTGATGGCTTTTAAAGGCTAATTGAAAAGGAAAACAAAAGATTAAATGCCTTAATAAAACATTAACAGCAACCCACTAAAATCAACTGCGCAGCTAATAATTATACAATATTTGTCCAACAAAACAAGTATCGGATAAAGCGAAAACTTATGGGTTATGAATGAGGGCAAGGTAGATTCTTTATACGAGACAAAAAAGATGCCTTCTTTTTCACCTGTCCAATAAACTTGTCGCAGATAGAGGAGAAAAATAGTCACAGAGATACTAGTAGAAAGAGAGAGAGACAGAGAGAACGAAGCAGGACTTTCAAGAACATTAAGACAGCCGCCGTGAGTTTGGTTCCGGTTTCGAGGAAGAAGCACCCGAAACTACATTGCAGCTTCGTTCCATGCTTACGTCCCCGTACAGTACGCAAAGGAAAATTAAGCCAATTTATGTTCCAGTCGCGAATCAGGAGTAAATTTTGGCTGCCGGTTTTTGACTTTTAGAATTCGAAATAAGAGTGGTACGGTTCATGTCCTTTCCTTTTAGTCGATTGTGATGGATGTGAGCATGGGCCGGCCAAGGCTTTACTTCCCAAATTGACATAAGAGTCTTCAGCCAGGAGAAGCTGGATTCCTTCACGTCTGTTTACGTATTCGATTCAAAATGAATGATGTTTCAGGACCTTTTGTATAAGAAAATTTTAAAACCACGACTCTGAAATTGTTGGATTTGAGAATATCATTTCGAATAAGAAGAATAGATTTGTGCTCGGGCTTTTCGTTAAAAATTATTTAGGAACAAGTCTGGCCTAATAGGCATAATTAAATACGTGAGTGGCATTTCCCTTAACCATTGTTTATACATTTAGGCACGTCTCTTAAGAGGACCAGGCCACTTTTACCTTCATGATTTAGAGTAGTCATTGGAAGCCCTATAAGAAGCATCTCACAACTCTTCCACTTCTTCGGAGCCATTACTCATTATCATTGCTTAGTGATGGAGAGTGGTCCAACCGTTCCTGGACCACTGAAAGTAGGTAACTCAGTAGCTTTGCGTGGTTCGATGTCTCTGTTGTTAGTCACAATAATTGTCTCTTTACTGTGATTGAATGAGCAAACTCTACTGAGCACAAACCTTGAGTGACTTTCCATGTGCTACTGGTATCTCCAAAGGTCGAGCATGCCAAAGTTAAAACACTATTTCCATGTGTAGCAGCAACAGGAGTACCGCTACTATCATGTGCATATAATGTATCCCATGATTGTATATCACCTGGCCTTTATGCATACCTTGGTTTTCTGTGTTCCTTTGCTTATTGCTTTAGGCATGCAAAGGAATCACTTTTTTATAGACTTCCTTTAGCAAGACTCAAGTCATGCTACATTAACATTATTATTTGTGAATACAATGAACCAAATCTAAAAGGAAAGTACCGAAATTAAAGATATGAATAAATTACAAGATTTGGCATGGTTGGGGAAGTGTACAAATGAAAAAAAAAAAAAAAAGAGTTACACAAGAAGGCTCGCGAGCGCATTTAAAGAAAGCTAACTTGATAACGACTACATTCCACCAGTGCTTAAGAAACCAAAAGTCATCCAGAAATTAAATAAAACTAGCTTTTTGTGTGATCTGCACAAGACTAGCTAGGGACCATACCATATTTATAAGAGAAGTTAGCAATTATGTTACTCATCATCCAACTACCAATTCAAGCTTCCTTTTACTTTTGATCGCTTCCATTTATTCTCTCCAGATTAAAAAAAAAAAAGAAGCCCTTGTCACTCACTCGATTGGTCTCATAAAATCCTTTTTTTCTATTTCGATTGCTATCTTCGAAACTTCTTTCCATGCTTTCAATACTGCTTACAATTCTGTAGTCAAAGTTCTATTGTGGCATCGTAAGGTAAAAGGTATGAATTGGCCCTCAACATTTTACAAAAGGTTTAATTTGCCCCTTAACATTTTACAGGGTACCACTTTGCTCCCTATCGTTTGAAAAATGGTCTAATTTACTCCCTAACGTTTATAAAATGATACAAATTACCCCCTGCGAATAGTGTTCAGGGGGCAATTTGTACCAATTTGTAAA
>JAOXYD010200135.1:0-22260 GCA_028565735.1 Pinacopodium congolense | reverse complement strand
TACAAGTTGAAAGGACCAAGTTTTGAGCAAAAATTAGAATTGTCATAATTGAACAAAGATTGGTTAACTGAATGCTAGACATCAGTCGACTGAACACAAGGACCGATCGACCGAATAAGGCCATTTGTGGCATCAGTTGATCGAACCAGGAGACTAGTCGACCGAATGATGCTACTCGAGACATTGGTCCACTAAATCCAAGGATCGGTCAACCAAACATCATGACAACAACAAAAAAAGAAAGAAAAAACGACATCGTTTTGAGACAAACCTTTAATATAAAAGGAACAGGTGTCCAGACTTCAGGACTCTCTCCATTCTCTCGGCTCTTTTATTTTTGTAGTCATTGTCTTCATTAGTTTTAAGGTTTTGTTTTGTTTCTTTTTCCATGTTCTAGTTTAATTTAAGTATTTTCTTGTGTTTTCTTGTTGCTACTCTATTCTAGACCGCAGATAGTTGTTACTTTTGATGTTTGTCTTCATTTATTTTCTGTTATTTCTTATTTTGCATTTATTTTCTATTATTTATTATTTTAGTTTTGTTTGATTTATTTTTGCATGGGATACTTAATTTTAATTAATATAATCGTGTTTTATTTTATTTCTAGCCTTGTATTTATTTTTTCGTTATTATTTTTGTGTTTATGATTTATTTTCAGTTTATGTTCTGTGTTAATTTCGTAATGTTTAGCTAGTGTGTTTTGGGTTTGAAGGTGTATGAAGGATATAGATTGATTAATTGTGAGAACGTGAATTGGTTGAGCTTAATTTGGTGTTTTTAGGCTTAGGTTGATTTGGGGTTTTGGTTAATTGTTATGGATTATGAGTTATCCTTAGGAGTGATCACCTTTTAGGTAATTCTCTGACCCTAATGTTAAGAATGAGCAATTGATGCGTAATAGTCCTTAGCAATTTTCAAAAGTAGTAATAGGTTAGTTAGATTGGTTAGGATACTTAGCTAGCTAATCTAGAATCCCTTACCTTTAAGTTACACTTTTTGAGCATACGAGTTAGTGGCTTAGGTTAGTCGTTTCTTAACACATAAAGCTTATCCACTATTAAATCTAGAGAGCTTGTTCCAGGTTATAGATCGAGTGAGGGATATTTCTAAAGTTTTTTAGATATACCTAAATTAGAAGGACTAAGGGATTTAGAGCTTGTTCGAACCTATAGGCTAATATCATAACCAGAGCATCGTTTATCTAGATTTAATAATCAATAGTTATTCCTAATTCCCGATGACACGTTCAACCCGTTTCTTTATCATTGTTCTTAGTTTTATCTTTTGTGTTATGTGATTACCTTTTAAGTTGTTTAGTTAAGTTTCTTTAGTTTCCTTGATTCCAAGGGTTTTATTTTCCTTTTTTATGCAACATTAAAGATAGTAGTTCACCCTAACTCCCTGAGGATTCAACCCTAACTCACCATAGCTACTTAATAAGGTCTAATTAGGTATTTTATTATTTGGTAACTTACGACGAGCTTTACCAAATTTTTGGCGCCGTTGTCGAAGATGTGGCATTTCTATTTTAATTTTTTTTATTTATTCTTGGCTACCTTGTCTTCTGTTTGTTTTAGTTTCACAGCTTTTTCTACATTTTAAGATCTTTTAGCGTAATAGATCATTATCAGTCTGCCTATGAGTTTGATTCTTATTCTTATTATCCAGATAATGCATTTGATTCTTTACTACTTCTAGGTTTAAGCATCGAGTGGCGGACTTCACACCTTTAGTGGTGCATATAAGGATTGATCAAGATAAAGTTAAGGTTTGTGAAGTTTGCTCATTTTTGGGTTACCATTTTTGTACATGTCTTATTTTACAAGATACGCAGTATAGATATAATTCTCCACCGAGCTACTACGGAGATCAGTCATACTTCCAGTTAGAGCCTCCACCTCCACCATCGCCAACACAAGCTAGTGGGATGTCATTGGAGGAGATTTTCACAAGTTTGGTGACGAGCACTCTTCAGTTCTGGTAGGAAATAAGGAGTAGCTTAAAGACCTTGGAAGAACAATTAAACCACCTAACAAATGTAGTTCAAAGCCTAGAAGCCCAAGCATCTGACAGCATGCTCATCCAACCAGAGGGAGCACTAGAAGAGGCAATGTGCATTCCTACAGAGAGTGAAGATCAATGGAGGTACCTAAAAGCCATAGAGGAAGAGCAAGAGAAGCTAGGAGAGGAAGAGGCACAAGTTCGAGAAAAGACGAAGGGTGCGCAACCTCCTAAGGTAAATGATGCAATTCCTGTTATTAATAACCGAATTTCGTTTCCTTTTCCTAGTTGTTTACAAGTGGGAGAAGAAGAAAAAGAAGTGAAGCAAAATGAAGAAAAGCCACAAAGCATAAATGGGTTGAACGATCTATGGGCGAGCGAACAGAAGATTGAAGATGGCAAGTAGGATGTCAAGTCTCCATATCTATTAGCAATACTCTTACGGACACCATCCTAGTGTGAGAAGGGCGATGCCCGAAAAGATAAGTGGACATTAGAGTTTGATAGTGAGACAATATAATTCCACTTTCCAGAAGATCTGGAGCATCATACTAAGAAGGATCCTACTTGAAGGGAAGTTGCTCTAGGCTCCTCAAGGAGTTTGAGCATGCTTCCTGTTGAGCTCAAGCATCCATTTGATAATAGATAATGTCGAATATGCCAAAGGTCAAGCTTATGACCATAACTAAGTGCTTGATGGGGGCACCCCATCTGTATCCTCTTGTTTCTCTTTGTGTTTTTCTCTTTTGTGCATATTTTTTGGTTGGTTTACGTTGAGTGCTTATTTGCTTTTTGTGCATTTTGGTTATAGGTAGAAGATGGGATGTTATTCTTCAAGAGGGAGCTAAAGCGGGTGATCTTTTCTCTCCTTCAAACTTAAAAGTTAACATCTATCAAGGGAGTATTCTGGATCTCACCCCTTTTTATTTTTCATTGATATAGTGACAATGAGGACAATGTCTATTATAAATGTGGGGGTGGGTTCAGTTTAAATTTTTGGTATTTTTGCACTTGAACTATGATGAATGTTGAACTATACCATTCTGTTATAGCAGTTGGACTGAGAATTAACTTGTATGCTTGAATTTGGATTAGGTATCTTGAGAGGAAGGTGAATCATGTGGATTGATTGAAGTAGTTAGTTGCATAAACTTAGTAAATAACTGATGCTTAATAGATTAGGCAATGCATGAAATTTTGATGGATTTCATATAAACACATGTGAGGTTTGAGCCTATATGACTACATTGCATACTCATTTTATCTTCTTTGTTGTGTGATATGCTCTCCTAGGAAGATCACCTTTAGAACTTACTCTGAATCTATTTAATACTACTAATTGCATGCTTTATAAAAATGATTAAGGCCTTCTTTGTTTTGAACCCCTTAGCTTAAATGACCCACCAGGTCATTTTTCCATTGCAAACTCCTTTGAGACTCTAATCCTATTTGTTTCTAAATTAATCACCTTACATTGAAACTCTAAAACCTTTAACCTTACCTTGTTACAAGTTGAATGAAGTACTGAGTAAGCATTTGATAATTATGATTTTGGGACTTTTTTTTTTACATTGTATTATGAGATATTTTAATAGGTACTTCTACTCATATGTTTGTCATGCTACTATTGTTTTCTCTTTTTTATAGTTTTCTCATATTTTTAGCTTTATTCAAGTAAAAAAAAGAAAAAAGAGAAAAGGGAAAAAAGAAGAAAAAGAAAAGGAATAAAATATAGTAACATTGGTTAGTAACGAGTAGTCATAGTCTTGTGTCTTCATTTGTTGATCTCAAAATTTGTATTTAATTGTCCTTTTTACTTAGTGTTTTGTTACTGCTTGTAATTAACCCCTTACCCTCTTCACCTTACCTTGACTTAAGCCCCATTACAACCAAGTAAAAGTCCTTTTAATTCATGATTGCATGTATTCTTTGTAGAGGAAAATGGGTGTATTTGCAAGACTATGGTAGTGTAATCTCTTAGAAGGAGTCTTGAGTGAAACACCAACCCTCACATACTTAAGTGACTTGATCAAATACTGTGAGAAAAGTCCATCATAGTTTTACGCTTTTCTTTAATCAATGGTGTCTACCTTTGACTTTTTTTTATGTGTACTAACGAAAAGATTATGATATATGTAGTAATTCGATGTTTGAGTTTGCCAAAGTTTGACAGAATGCATACAATTGATTTTCTTTGAAAATGAATTGACAGAATATCTTGGTTATGTTTAAATTTCTTAAGGACAAGCAATAGTTCAAATGTGAGGGTATTTGATAGGGATGCTTTTTATAGTATTTTTATATGAGTTTCAATGCCATTTCATCCATATTTTGTTGCTTAAGTGTTTACATGAAGATTTAACCTTAAGGGACAAATAAAAGTTAAAAGGATCAAGTTTTGAGTAAAAATTGGAGCTGTCACTATTAAACAAAGATTGGTTAACCGAATGCTGGACATCGGTCTGAAGGCAAGACATTGGTCGACCGAAGGCAGGACATTAGTCGATAAAACACAAGGATCGGTCCACCGAATAAGGCCATTTGTGACATCGGTCGACTAAACTAGGAGATCGATCGACCGAATGATGCTACTTGAGACATCAGTCAATTGAATTCAAGGATCGATTAACTGAACATCCTGACATCAGAAAAATTAAGTAAGAATGACGTCGTTTTGAGACAACTTAATATAAAAGGAACAGGCGTCTAGACTTCAGGAATCTTTCCATTCTCTCGACTCTTTCATTTCTCCAACCATCGTCTTCATTAGTTTTGGGGGTTTTTTTGTTTCTTTTTCCATGTTCTACCTTAATTTAGGTATTTTCTTATGTTTTCTTATTACTACTCCATTCTAGACCATAGACAGTTGTTTACTTTCATATTGTCTTCAAATATTTTCTATCATTTCTTATTTTAGTTTTGTTTGATTTATTTTTGTATGGGATACTTAATTTTAATTAATATAATCGTGTTTTATTTTATTTCTAGCCTTGTATTTATTTGTTTCGTTATTATTTCTGTGTTTATGATTTATTTTCAGTATTTTCAGTTTATGTTTTATGTTAATTTCGTAATGTTTAACTAGTGTGTTTTAGGTTTGAAGGTTTATGAAAGGTTTAAGTTGATTAATTGTGAGAATGTGAATTGATTGAGCTTAATTTGGTGTTTTTATGCTTAGGTTGGTTTGGGGTTTTGGTTAATTATTATGAATTATGAGTCAATCTTAGGAGTGATCACCCTTTAGGCAATTCCCTGATCCTAAAGTTAGGAATGAGCAAGTGATACGTAATGATCCTTAGGAATTTTCAAAAGTAGCAATAGGTTAGTTAGATTGGTTAGGATAATTAGCCAGCTAATTTAGAATCCCTTACCTTTAGGTTATAGTTTTCGAACTTGCGAGTTAGCGGCCTAAGTTGGTCGTTTCTTAGCAACTAAAGCTTCTCCATTATTAAATCTAGAGAGTTTGTTCCAGGTTATAAATGGAGTGAGGGATATTTCTAGAACTTGTTAGATATACCTAAATTAGAGAGACTGAGGGTTTGAGAGCTTGTTCCACCCTATAGGCTAACACCATAGCTAGAGCACCGTTTATTTAGATTTAATGATCAATAGTCATTCCTAATTCTCGATGATACCTGCAGCCATTTCTTTATCATTGTTCTTAATTTTATCTTTTGTGTTATGTGTTTACCTTTTAATTTGATTAGTTAAGTTTTTTTAGCTTCCTTGATTCCAAGGGTTTTATTTTCCTTTTTTGTGCGACATTAGAGATAGCAGTTCACCCTAGCTACCCGAGGATTCGACCCTGACTCACCGTAACTACTTAGTTAGGTCTAGTTAGGTATTTTATTATTTAGTAGTTTACGACAAGCTTTACCAGTCATTTATTTATAATTTTAGAGTTGAAATTCATTTAATTTAAACTTATTTGTTTACATATCTCAAATCTGTCTAGATTTAAGTTTTCATCATTCAATCTGATTTTTCAGTACTCAAATCTATTTTTATTATTTCAAAATCATCATAAATATTTTGTTTAAGGTCTCAAGAATGTACTAGAGTTTACTTAAATCCATTTTCTTTGCTATAAATTTGTTATTTTTGTTTTTTTAAGGTCTCATGAGTGTGTTAGAGTTTGTTTCAATTTTTAAACTCTTATATTGTAGGATTAAGTTCAATTTTACAGATTACTAAAAACTATCTCTAATGGCTGATATAGGGTTTAAACGTTTTATGTCTTTTTGTGTCCTAAATGACTAAGTTTGTCTCCTAACGGCTCTAAACCCTTCCTAAACTTATTTATATATTCTAAAAGCAGTTTAATCACTCTTAAATGCTTAACAAACAAGTTTACAAGATCATAAGTTACAAACTCCTCAAAGCTGCCCATTTTTTATTGTTCTTGCTATTTGTGGCTCAAAATCTTCTCCTACTATTTTAATCTGTTTATGGGTGTGCAAACTGGGTTTTTTATATTCACTTAAGTATTTAATAATTTGTTTCATATAATTTTTATATTTTAGGGTGCTTATTTCGTTAGATTAAAGCTTAGATCTAGACATATATCAAAATTATTTTTGCACTTTTTATTCTTATTTCTCTTAGTTTGAACTCTTGTCTCCATATCTTAATCTATTTCTTGGTGTACAAAATTATTTTTTTCTATTAGTTAAAGTGTTCTGGAGTTTATTTAATCAAATTTTCAAATTTTTGGCAGCCTATTTCATTTGTTTCAAGTCTAAACCTTCAGATATAACAAAATTATCTTTATTTATTCTGGTATCAAATTAATCACGATTTCAACCATAAAAATCTGTTTCTAGTTGTTTGAATTTGTCGTTCTTAGTTTATTTAAGTGTCTAAGAGTTTCACAGATTCATGCATCATTGAGTGGTTATGTGGGCAGATTCATGCTCATAAAGTCATAAACATCATAGTTGTCCAACTTTGGATGTTCTAACATTCCTTCATATATTTAGGGAATCTAATATGAATTTGCTACTTCTAAATTGTTATATTATATTTTTTAAAATTTTCAAGGGTTTCATTGATCATTTTAGTGAATTTTTAAAAGCTTATTTTGGTGTTTGGAAGCAATTGCATTTACATATATTAAAACTGTCCAAATTTGATTTATATCATTTTTCTCTTTAATTTTCATCATCTATACACATGTTAGTGCGTCAATTCTACCATATTAAGTTTGTCTGACCTTTCACGGGCGTCATAGTTTCATCATATCATTTATTGATTGCAAAAGACCTTAGTTTGATTTAATTTTAAGTGAACATCTCCTTAAATGTATTTGGTTACTTACAAAGGGGTTATTGGATTATTTGGTTGATTGTGTGTTGTAAAGGCTCTTCTTTACCATAAAAAGATTTGTAAAAAGGTTACTCTTTACCTTTAACAAGAAGATTGTGTGTTGTAAGAGTTACTTTTCACTCTAGAAGAATATTGTAATTATTTTTTTATTTTATTAGTTAAATTTTCAATAAGTAGTTGGAGAGAGGACGTGGTACCTTTGGGGTAGATGAACCTCTATAAATTCAGTATTTTTCTATTCCCTAAATTCGATGTTTTTTCTTCCCTTATCTCCTCTTTATTACTTATTATATGGTTTGGCTGTTGTTTCAATTGTTATCAAATTAGTATTTACATTTCCTTATCATATTAAGTTGAATATTATTTTAGTGATTGCATTTAATTTGAATTAGTTTAGGACACTAGTTTGATTAGTTTAAAAAGTTTTAATCACTCAATTCATCCCCTGAGTGTATTTGGAACTTTCAATTGGTATTAGAATTTAAGTTTCATTTTTGCATTAATTTCTAACAAAATTGTAAGTAAGCATCCATCATGGAACATTTAGGAAGTTTAACTAGTTATGAGGGTCAAAATGTTGGTAGGCCTCCTTTATTTGATGGGAAATGGGTACTTGTATTGGAAATCTAGAATTAAGTTTTTTTTAAGGAGAAAATGTTAAATTATAGGAAATAGTGAATGAGGGGTCATACATTCGCACTAAGTTAAAAAATGGTCAAAGAATTCCTAAGGTGAAGGTATAGTGGAATATAGATGATGAAAGATTGCTTTCACTAAATTATGTAGTCATTCATATTTTGTTTTATGCTTTGAGTATAAGTGAATTCAATACAGTGTTCATGTATGAAATAACTAAAGAAATTTAGCATATTTTAGAGGTTACTCATGAAGTTACCAAATAAGCGAAAAAGAGTAAGATGTCCAAGCTTATTCATTAATATAAATTTCAATGCATCATAATGAAAGCATTTCTGACATGTATACCAAATTTTTTGACATTATAAATACAATAAAAGGTCTAGGGAGAACATATTCAAATGTTGAACTTATTAAAAAGATTTTAAGGTCTTTGTCGTAGAAATATAAGGTAAAGGTAACCGTCATTCAAGAGGTTAATGACCTTAACATTTTGCCTTTAGAGGAATTGATAGGTTCATTACTTACACATGAGATGATGATGAAGGACTCAAAAGCAAAAGAGAAGGAAGCTTCATCAAAAAGGAAGAACTTGGCATTCAAAGCTAAGAAATATAAGTCTAGTGAAGAAGGAAGCTCTTCAAAAGATAGTTATGATGAGATAGTTCTCCTCACTAAAAGGTTCAATAAATTCTTAAAGAAGAAAGCTCACTCCAAGAGAAAACCTACTAATGTTGTTTATTTTGAATATAGGAAACTGAGACATTTAAAGAGCCATTGTCCACTTCTTAATGATAATGAAAAGGATGAAAGAAGTAAAAAGAAAGAAAAAAGAGAGAAGAAGGACAATAAGGGGAAGAAAGTCTTGAAGGCCTTGTAAGAGACCGAAAGCTAAAAGAAAAGCAAAAAATCCAAAAATGAAAGCACAAAGTTTTGTCTCATGACCTTCGATGATGAGGTACTATCTTTTTCCCATTCTAATGATGACAAGAATGAGAATATTATTGTAAATGTTGGTTTAAACTATGATGAATTGGTTAGATATTTAGAATGTGCTACCATGAGAAGGAGAAAGTTATCCTCTAAACATAAGGAATGCATAAAGTTAATGGATGATCTTATAGTAGAAAATGAGAAGTTGAAGAATGATTTGCATGCTTTAAAATCTAATAGTGTAGAATTTGATGATAATAGAAAGAAGATGATGAATGAAAATGATTCCTTAAAGAATGAGGTAAAATGTCTTAAAGAATTATCATAAAAGTTCATTAAAGGAAAATAAAAGTTGGACAATATGCTAAGAGTTCAAAAGGCTTCCAATGATAAATGTGGCTTAGGTTTCACTCAAGGGAGTGGAACACCTAATGCCAAGACTATTTTTGTAAAGGAAAAAGTTTGGATAAAGAACTTATTCCTAGGTCATTTTTTTATAGTGAGGCATCATCTTCTAGAATTTAATCTAGGAAAATTTATCAAGCTTTTATATATGATTCAAAATCTACATTTAGGAGAAATGTGTAAAAAACTAAGAAAATACATAGTTTCTTTACAAATGCAAAATTATCATTTAATGTATATATATCACAATCTATGCACATTCACATGCACATCTTATACATACTCATGCTTCAAGAAACACCTCTTACACTCATTTTAGGTCAAGATTTCAACAAAGAAGAAATTTTAAAAATTTTCATCAAGATTTTCATATAGGAACAACTTTGGATCAAACATGTATTTTCATAAAGTTACATATATTTGTAATTATTGTTGTAAGTTTGATCACTTAGAAAAAATTTTGTTTTGATAAATCATCTAGGTTTTCTAGTTTGTCAAAGGCTTTAGGACCTAGAAAGGTATCTAACCCCTAAGGACTTAAATTAATATGGGTACCTAAAGTGAAATAATTTTCTTTAGTTTGTAAAATTTCAATAGGAGCACATGGTATGTAGATAGTGGATGCTCTAGGCATATGACGAGATATGTGTCTCAATTTGTTTCTTTGAAAAATAAGGATGATGGATATGCCACACATATAGACAATGCCAAGGATAAAATAATTAGCATTGACAAAATAAGTAAGAATAATGCTATCATTGATAATGTACTTTTAGTTGAAGGTTTAAAGTATAATTTATTAAGTGTGAATCAATTATATGATAAAGGATTTAAAGTTTCCTTTGAAAAAAAATCTCTCATAATTTCTAAAGTGATTGATAATTGCATTATTTTTGTTGGTAAGAGAGTGGGAAATATCTATATTATTGATTTGAATAAGCTTTCTAACTAAAATATTATGTGCTTAATTTGTATAAATGAGGATGCTTGGCATATGAGGTTAGGTCATACTAGCATGGAACATATCTTAAATCTTTGCAATAAGAAGCCAGTAAATAGTATACCTAAAATAAAGTATAAAAAATACAAGATGTGTGATGCATGTCAAATGTGCAAGTATACCAATGCCTCATTCAAGAAGAAAAATATGGTAATAACTTTTAGATCTTTAGAATTATTGCATATGGATTTATTTGGACCATCTAGAGTTGTAAGTTTAAGTAGTAAATTGTATGGATATGTGATTGTTGATGATTATACTAGATTTACATGTGTTATATTTCTTACTAGCAAAAATGAAAGTTTTAGATCTTTTGTTGAATTTGCAAAAAGAATTCGATTAGAAAAAGATTACGTGATTGCTTAAATTATAAGTGATTTCAGTAGAGAATTTGAAAATAAATTGTTTCATGCATATTGTGAAGAAAATGAAACTTTCATAATTTTTTAAATCTTAAAACCCCTCAATAAAATGGAGTTATTGAGAGGAAAAATAGAACTTTTCAAGAAATGACTAGAACTATACTCAATTAATATTATGTTCCTAAATATTTTTAGACAGAGGTTGTTGCATGTATATGTCATGTATCCAATAAGATCTATATAAGGCCCTGTATGGATAAAACTTAGTATAAACTTTGGTATGACAAGAAACCAAAGGTGATTTATTTTAAAATTTTTTGTTGTAAATTCTTTATTTTGAATACTAGAAATAATTTAGGTAATTTTGAAGCTAAATTAGAAGAATGTGTATTTTTTAGTTATTCTTTTACTAGTAGAGCTTATAGAGTGTTTAACAAGAGAACTATGATGATTAAAGAGTCAATGAATATTGTGTTTAATGAATCTAATCCTCTTGATATCAAGAAAAATGTTACTGATGATAATATAGGTTTATCCAAAGATTTAGAGAATTTAGGTTTAAAGATATCTTATAAATCCAACCTTCACTTTATGAGCCTATTATTGAACTAAGTAAGGAGATTAGGAGAGATGGGAACTTACCAAGAAAGTGGAGATCTGAGAAAGAACATTCCTCTAAATAAGTTATAGGTGAAATAGGAAGAGGTGTAGTAATTAGATTAATCTTTAGAGATTTGTCTCATATGACATTCTTATCCAATATTGAGCTTTAAACTATAAATGAAACTTTAAGTGATGAGAGTTGGATATTAGCCATGAATGAAGTTGAACCAATTTAAAAGGAACAAAATTTGAACCTTAGTACTTAGACTTAATAATCATTAAATTATTGGTACTAAGTGAGTTTTTACAAATAAGCTTGATGAAGAAGGAAATATTGTGAGAAATAAGGCTAGATTGGTGGCAAAAGTATATAACTAAGAAGAGGAAATTGATTATGAAGAAACCTTTGCCCTTATAACAAGATTAGAAGCTATTAGAATTTTTCTTACTTTTGCTTCTTATATGGGTTTTAAATTTTATCAAATGAATGTTAAAATTTCTTTTTTAAATGATTTTAGTCAAGAGTGGGTGTATGTAGAACAATCTCTACATTTTTTAAAATCATGATGCACCCAAGCACGTTTACAAACTAGCTAAAATTTTGTATGGTTTGAAACGAGCTTCTAAAGCTTGGTATGATAGATTGTTTTGAAAAAAGTTGATAATAGTTTGTTTACAAAGGAAAAAAATGATTTGTTGATTGTTTAAATTTATGTTGATGATATTATATTTTGTATTATTAACGATGTTTTATGTAAAGAGTTTGCAAAATGTATTAGTAAGCAATTTGAGACGAACATGATGAGCGAGTTGAATTTCTTTCTTGGACTCCAAATTAAGCAAATAAAGGATGAGATCTTTATCACACAAGCCAAATATACAAAAGAGCTACTCAAGCAATTTGGAATAAGTTAAACAAAACCATTAGGCACACTAATGAGTGTCACCACAAAGTTGGACAAAGATGAAGAGCATAAGTTGGTAGATGTTAAGCAATAACGAAGTATGATTGGTAGTTTATCGTATTTAACCACTAATAAACCTGATATTATGTTTAGTATGTACTTGTGTGCTAGATTTCATTCTAGTACTAGAGAGTCTCATTTGTTGCCTATTAAGAGAATTTTGTGATATTAGTTGGTTCATCTTATTTAGGTTTGTGGTATCCTACAAATGTATTTATTGATTAAATTAGTTATTCAGATGCAGATTATGTCAACAGCTTATTAGACAGAAAGTGCACTTCTGTCACCTAACAATTTCTAGGTCATGCATTGATTTCATAGTTTAGTAAAAAATAAAATTTGGTAACTTTATCCACTGTTAAAGCGGAATATATACTAGCTAGAAGTTGTTATATACAAGTACTTTGGATTAGGAAACAACTTAGAGATTATGACATGAAACTTACAAAAATTCCTATTAGGTGTGATAAAACTAGTGTCATTTGCCTAACTAAGAACCCAACATTTAAGAACTAAGCATATTAAGATAAGATATCATTCTATACGAGATCATGTGTACAATGATGATATTAAATTGGAATTTATGGATACTTACCTTCAATTAGTTAATATATTTACTAAACTAATGAATGAGAATAGGTTTTTCATTATTAGAAGAGAATTAAGCGTGATTAATGGTACATCTATTTGATTCTTATATATTTATGCATGTTAATCCCATTTACTTCATGTTTTCATGCGTGTTTTCATTCTTTTTTATGATGTCGAAAAGGAGGAGAGATATGTGTGACATTTTTTTTCATTATTAATTTTCCCCTTTATAGTTCATTTCTCCTACATGTATTACCATATATTTAAGGGGAGCTTTAAATGTTTTAATGCATAAACTAAGAGGAAGCTTTGGTTGGAATTGTCTTCTTTTTTTTTAAGATATGAGATGTTTTGTTATTTTATGTTATGATTTTATATTTTAGAATGTGGTTTGTTCTTTCCATAATATCACATGTTTTATCATCATAAAAAAAAGGAAGAAATTGTTAAACCAAAAGAGATTCCAATCTTAGTTTTAATGATAAAAAAATATGTTGGCTTACTAATGGTTTAAGTTTATATGATGAATTTTAAAGATAGGTGTATTTTATAATGAATTCAACGTGGAAAGCTTGATGTTGAAGGCATAAATTGAAGTTAATAGAAGAATAAGTGATATGGTAGCTTCAGGACCTTGGTTAGGTGATTTCAAATGTATTTGTAAGTTTTAATTAATGTTTAATTGATTTAAGGGTTAAAATTTATCATGAATTACATAAAGCTTTTTAAAAGTAGTATAAATTTTCATAAAGTCATTAAATCATTTTGAACATTTATATAGTCTTAAATTATGTTTTAAAACTTGTTTAAAGTCTTAATTAATGTTAGGAAAATATTTTGATAATTAAGAATTGTTTTGATCTTTTTTTGCAATTCTAAAGTTGAAATTCATTTAGTTTAAGCTTATTTATTGGCATAACTCAAATATGTCTAGATTTGAGTTATCATCATTCATATGATTTTTTAGTAATTAAACCTATCTTTATTACTTCAAAATCATCATATACATTTTGCTTAAGGTCTCAAGAATGCACTAAAGTTTTTACTTTAATTTTTTAAGCAGTCAAAACATTGATTGAAGCTTTAAGAACACAAATTACTTAACGTTGTCTCTGTTTTTCATTATCCTCCATGTTCTTCGATTCTCAGTACTTAAATCTATTTTCATTGCTATAAATATGTTTTTTTAATGTTTTAGGTGTGAGTTAGAGTTTTTCAATTTTTAAGCTCTTATATTGTAGGTTTGAGCTTAATTTTATAAATTACTCAAACCTATCTCTAATAGCTAGTTTAAGGTTTAGGAGTTTTATGTCTTTTTATCTCCTAAATGACTAAGTTTATCTCCCAATGGCTCTAACCCCTTCCCAACCTTATTTACATCTTTATAAACATTGTCATCACTCTCAAATGCTTAAAAAACAAGTTTACAAGAACAAAAGTTACAAACTCCTTAAAGCTACCCAGTTTTTAATGTTCTTACTATTTGTGGTTCAAACTCTTCTCTCACTATTTTAATTCGTTTCTAAGTATAAAAAATTGGTATTTTTCTATTTTCTTAAGTGTTCAATATTTTTTAATCTAAGTTTTATATTTTAAGGTATTTATTTCATTAGATTAAAGATTAGATCTAGACATATATCAAAATTGTTTTTGCACTTTTTATTCTTTCTACTCTTAGTTCAAACGCTTCTCTCATTGTCTTAATATATTTTTAGGTGTGTGAAATTGCTGTTTTCTATTTTTTTAAGTGATTTAGAGTTTTTTTAATCAAAATTTCAAATTTTTAGAAGTCTATTTCATTTTTTTAAAGCCTAAACCCTTAGATATATCAAAACTATTTCCGTACTTTCTGCTCTTGTTGTTCTTAGTTCCAACTCTTCTCTCACTATCCTAATATATTTCTGGGTGTGAGAAATTGTTTTTCTATTATTTTAAGTTTTCTAAAGTTTTTTTAATCAAATTTTCGAATTTTGGGAAGCTTATTTCATTTGTTTCAAGCCTAAACCTTCAGATATAATAAAACTATCTATATTTGTTCTGTTATCACTTTAATCACGATTTCAGCCATATAAATCTATTTCTAGATGTTTGAATTTGCTATTCTTAATTTATTTAAGTGTCCAAGAGTTTCATAGATTCATTCATCAGTGAGTGGTTTTGTTGGCAGATTCATGCTTATAAAGTCATAATCATCATAACTGTCCAGTTTTGCATGTTCTAAAATTCCTTATTATATTTAGGCAATCTAATCTTAATTTCAGCTTCCAAATTTATATATTCTATTTTTTAAGTTCTCAATGGTTTCATTTATCATTTAAGTAAATTTTTGTAGGCTTATTTTGGTGTTTTGAATCAATTTCATTCACATATATCAAAATTATCCATATTTGATTCATATCATTTTTCTCTTTAATTTCCATTATATATACACATTTTAGTGCATCAACTCTACTATATTAAATTTATTTAAGCTTTCAAGTGCATCATAGTTTCATCATATCATTTATTAAAAGTAAGAGCCTTTAGTTTGATTGAACTTTAAGTGAAATATCTCTTTAGGTGTATTTAATTACTTTTAAGGGGTCATTGAATTATTTGGTTGATTGTATGTTGTAAAGGTTCCTCTTTACCATAAAAAGATTTGTCAAAAGATTATTCTTCACCTTCAACAAGAAGATTGTGTATTGTAAGAGTTACTCTTCACCTTTATCGCCTTAGAAAGTGCAATATACTCAGTTTTGGTTGTCAAATCCGTAATAATTGGTTGTTTGAAGCTCTTTCAACTTACCATACCACTACAAATAGTAAAAATATACCCTAACAGAGATTTACTATCGTCATGATCAGATTGAAAATTGAAATTCGAAAAATCCTGAACTCTTAACTCAACTCTTCCATAGATTAAGAAATCATCTTTAGTTATTCTCAAGTGCTTCAAGATATTTTTCACAGTTGTTTAGTGACCCTTATCGAGATTAATTTGATATTTTCTTGTTATGCTTACAGCATAAGTAACATCTGGTATCATATATAGTATCACACACATAATTGATTTTATTACAGAAGAATATGGAATACAATCCATTTTATTTCTCTCTTCTTGTGTCTTAGGACACGTATTATTGGAAAGAAAAATCCCTTGCGATATAGATAAGAATCCTTTCTTAGAATTCTCCATGCTAAACCTCTTTACCACTTTATTTATGTACGTCGATTGGGACAAACCAAGCAACTCTTTTATTGATCTCTATAGATCTTTATACCTAGTACATAAGCTGTTTCTCCTATATTATTCATGGAGAACTTCTTAGTTAACTATATCTTAACAAACTAGAGCATTAAAATGTAATTTCCAATAAGTAATATGTCATCCATATAAAACATTAGGAAAACAACTGCACTCTTACTTACCCTCTTCTAAACACAAGGTTCATCCACATTTTTTATAAAATCAAACACTTTAATTGTCTCATCAAAATGAATGTCCCAACTCCATGACACTTGCTTTAGTATATAAATGGACCTCTGCAATTTACATACTCGATCCGAAAATTTACATTAAGAAATATTATTTTTACATTTATTTGCCAAATTTCATAATCATGGTATATAACTATGTCTAATAAAATCTTTATGGATTTAAACATTGCTACTGGTAAAAAGGTTTTATTAAAATCAACTCCTTATTTTTGTCTATAATCTTTGACCATTAGCTTGGCTTTATACGTGTGTATATTTCCATTTATATCAATTTTTTCTCTTCATCTATAAGTAAAACACCATCGCTATCTTTTTCAATATGTAGATATAATCTAATTAGAGGACAACATACCCTATTAAAGTGTCACAGACTATATGTTTCTAAAACCATTTTTTGTACATTTGATATATCAACTTAATGTTCTCGTTCCACTTGGATGTGTATTTATAGTTCTAGAACTTCTCTAAGTTCTACCTCACTCTCACTATTTTCCTTGAGAATAACTTCTCTTTGTATAAATGTAACATGTCTTAAGACAAACACCTTTTACTTAAGAGGATAGTAAAATTGATACTTAAAACGCTCTTTTGGATATCTTATAAACTTATATTTATATTATTTAACTTCAACCTTATCAAACATTGCACGCTTCACATAAACATCATATCTCTTAATCTTTAAGTATAATAATCTTGATCTATTACCAGTTCATATCTCATATGAAGTCTTATTAACAGATTTAGATGAACTCTATTTAGAAGGTAAGCAACAGTTGCAAAGGCATACCCCTAAAACGAAATCAGAAGAACTGTACGACTCATCGTAAAACGTATCATATTTACAATTTCTACTTTTAGAGACTTTATTATATTGTGGAGTTCCAGGAGGAATCCATTATGAGATAATCCTATTATTTTTTAAGTAACCTAGAAAATCGCAGTCTAAATACTTGCCACTTCAATAAGATCTAAGTATCTTAATACTCTTATTAATTTATTTTTCTACCTCAAGGTTAAATTTTTTGAACTTTTTAAATGTTGTAGACTTGTATTTCATTAGATACACATAGCAATATCTTAAATAATCATTTGTAAATGTAATAAAATTGGAATACCCACCTCTAATTTGAGTAAACATAACGCCACATACATTTGAATGTATAAGCTCTAATAACTCACTCACACATTGTCCATTTCCACTAAAGAGTAGTTTAGTCATCTTTCCTAGCAAACAAGATTTATAAGTTTCATATGATTCATAATCAAAAGGATCAAAATATCCTTCCTTATGTAACTTTGTAATTCTTATTTCATTAATATCACCTAACCTAAAAAGTCATAAATAAGATGGATTTTGGTCACTTAACTTCCTTTTCTTGCTATTTATCTTTAATATTGGCCCTTCAAAATCTAATCCATATAAACCATTTGTAAGTATATCAAATCTATAATAAACATCATCTTTATAAAAGAACAATTATTATTCTTAATAATAAAGACAAATTCATTCATGTCTAAACATGAAATAGAAACAATGTTTCTTGTTATAATAGAAATATAATCACAATTATTTATTTCGAGTATAAAGATAGAAGGTAAAGTTAAACTACAAGTTCATATAGTTAATACAACAACCCTTACTCCATTGCCAACTCATTGGTCCATTTCAACTTTTCTCAGCGATTTACTATCCATCATTACTTTTATAGTGTTACAAATGTGAGAACCACATTCGATATCTAATACCCAAGAGTGTGAACCAGAAGTAGAAAGGTTGACTTTAATTATAAACATACCTGAAGATGAAGTTAAATTTAGCTTCTTTTCCTTCAAACTAAAGAGACAAGTTTTGCAGTTCCTCTTCTAATGTCCTTCAATGCCCTTATCTTTACTCTTCGTAACACTACCTAATAGCTTTTTTACTTTAGCAAAAGCCTTTTACTTCTTGTTCTTATTCTTCTTAAAGATCTTACTCTTATTATTAGAAGAAGAAGAGATGATAACAAAAGCAGAATTGAAATCCTTCTTAAAGCATCCTTCAACTGTCTTGAGCATGTTGATCAATTCACCCAATATTACTTCCTTTTGATTCATATGAAAGTTCATTATGAATTGTAAAAAACTCAAAGTAAGAGACTGAAGCACTTAAATAATGCTCAACTTATAGTTCATGACATGCCCCAATTGGTTGAATTTTTCAATGTAACCAATCATCTTCAGCATATGAAGCTTTATTGAAGATCCGAGTTCCATCCTAGATTGAAATAGGGACTAGCAATCTTAAACCTCTCTACCCAACTCTGTACACCAAAAAACTCTTGAAGATATATAAACATAGCCCTAGCATTCATGTTCTCATGTAGCCTTTGAACCTTGAGAGAAATGCTAGCTAACATTACACATGTAACTTGTTCATTATTATTCATTTGATATTGATAAGTCTCTCAATCTTCATCAGCAGCATCTTCTGTAGGCTTAGGTGGAAGCTCAATATTAAGAACGTATAACTTCTTTTCTTACCTAAGAACAATTCTTAGGCTATGCAGCAAATTTGAAAAGTTTGGTCCTGTCAATTTGTTTTGCATCCATAATGCTTCTCAAGGGCAAGTTCGTACTAATTTTCAATATTTAAAACACAAAAGAGGGAAATTTTAATTTATGCCACAAAACTAAGTAAATAAGGACTTTAAACCTATTTGGTTATTCTTGTTATTTTAAATAAACTAATAGCCCTCACTAATAATTTGAAAAATTATCACATGATTTCTTAAAGGGCTAGGATCCTATTCTAATTAATTAGTCTTGAGTTTACTCAACAATCCAAATAAACTAAAATTAGGTAGATAGTATTTTATCAATCACATCCTTTGTGATTCCTAGACCTGTTAGGGGATAACTCTTTTCCAAAACGTATCTTATATGTTACTCCTAATTTTGCCTTTAAATTAATATAACTATGAGTTTGCTTATCTAAATCATACAAGTTTAGTTAAGTAAAAATTATCATTATATGACTAAATATATTCAGATTAAAATGGCCTCGAGTTTGCTCATCAAGCTTATTAACAAATAGAACTTTAGTTTAATCCTACAACAGTAAAAGGCATGGATGCCTTTCATTATTGTAACAATAAATAGAACTCTAGCTTAATCCTACAACAGAAGAAGGCATCATATATTCAGATTAAAATAGCCTTGAGTTTGCTCGTCAAGCCTATCAATAAATAGAACTTTAGTTTAATCCTACAACAGTAAAAGGCATGGATGCCTTTCATTATTGTAATAATAAACAGAACTCTAGTTTAATCCTACAACAGTAGAAGGTTAAGTATTTCCAGAGATTTATTTTTATTATTAATAATTAAAATAATTAACAAACATATATAAAGATAAAGAATATTTTTTATTAAATAAATATATAATGTCATACATATATTTTTACAACCAACTGATTGGCTGTAAAGTTATAAACCAACACAAGAATCAAAGCATCATAAAGTGAAAAAGCCATAAAAATTTTAGTTTTAGCCCTTATACTTCTATAAGTATATGAGAGATAATGTCTAAAAAGAAAAAAAAAAGTGAGATCATGGTTGCTTGCGATTGATGATGTAAAACCCATCTTGTTCTTGGTTAGGTGAAAGCATGATGATTTCCTTATCTAAATTATCTACTTTTTTATACCAGACTCAGACCCCAAAGTGAAGAAGTGAACAAAGAAATGGGGATATGAAATTTGAGATATCTCACAGGTAAAACAAGACGCATGTATCGATAGCATTGAGAACTGAGAAGGAGATTACATATCAGAGCAATTACCTCTCAAGGTATTAAGAGGTTTTTGGACAATTGTCCATCCCTAAAAATGTTTGTAATTGGTTCACTCCCATTTTTAAACCATGAAGGCTGCATAAAGCAGTTTAAATGGCATTGAAATTTTTTAAGAAATTATTATTAAATATGTTTTAAGATGGAGATAATAGATAAATAAGTGATCAATCTTTTGAGAATTTTTAGTTCAGTGATTAATTTTTAAAAAGTTAACCAATTATGGTAAAAACTTAAATGTCATCAGTTTTATATTGATTAAGGTAACGAATATCCATATGGCAAAAGTGAAAAAAAGTAACACGTGGATGTTTATATGCATAACTTCAATCTTTAAAAAATTTTAATTCAGTGAGCATCCTTTTAGAATTTTTCAATTTAATGTCTAACTTTTAAATTTTTTTTAATTTGGTGACTAACCTTTTAAAATTCGTTCAAATTAGGTTAATTTTTTTTAATAAAAATAACAAGTGATTAATACATTGATATTTTATTAAGAAGTATTGTATAATGATTTTTAAGTTTAGTTAACAAATATTTAATTATATATACTCTCTTTCAAATGATATCTAATTTTTGGACTTAATAAGTCTTTAAAAACTATTTTATTGAAGTAGAATAAATTATATTTATAATTGAAAATTTAAGCTATTTTTATATCTATTATTTATTATGAGTCAATACTATAAATTTAAATTTAAATTTATTTATAAAAAATATTCTGTGGTTATTATATACTTAATTTAAATTTTTTATTTTTGAATTATTTCCTTTAGGTTAAAGACTTATCAAGTCTAAAACTTGGATATCGTTTGAAAGAGAGTATATCATATAATCAAATATTTATTAATTAAAATTAGAAGTTTATATACAATAATTCATTTTTATTAAAAAATAATTTTGACCAAATTTGAACGAATTTTAAAAGGTTGATCAATAAATTGAAAAAAAAATTAAAGATTGAACAATGAATTGAAAATTTCTAAAAAGTTGCTCACTAAATTAAACATTTTCAAAGGTTAGGGTTGTACATGTGAACATCTACATGTGATAAAGTCCATTAGCTTAGTCAGTATGAAACTAACAACATTTAAATTTTTACCAGAATTGATTGACTTTTTAAAAGTTGATCGCTTAATTGATAATTTTTAAAGATTGATCACTGAATTGAAAAAAAAATTAAAACGTGATAACGTATTTACCTATTATCCCTTTAAAATGTCTACTTTATTTATTCTTAGTAAAACCATTAAGTTTATATTTATATCTTGTTGGCCACTATTATATGGAGAAGTAATAAATTTCTGTCTATAAACAAACATAAATCTCCATTGAGGATTTATGTTACCTGGAATGTAAATGGCAATATATATTAGATCAAATCCATGTTTGACTCTTGATTCTTTATCTGTTGTATGGTTTCTATATCAAAAAGAAAAGGGAATATACTTTTTGAATAAAAAATCAATAAAATCTATTTGTATTGAATAATACTTCTTATGTCTTATATCTATTTTATTGTTTATTCTAGTATTTGAAATACTGGTATGCATCAACAATATACCATCGATCTATACCATTTAGAGCCAAATCTAGATCAGAATATCGACCCGTATCAACTAATTTTGGAGTTGGTATGTAAATATTAAAAATTTGGGTTAATTGATATCTATAGACTGGTTAACCGAACTTATAATTAAATTTATCCTACAGTTAATTTTTTTAAAAAAGTTATGGGCTTTTTTATTCACCTATTAAAGTATTAACCCTTAGATTATGAACTTTTTTATTCACCTATTAATCTCATGAGGGTAAGCTTATGTTATATATTGTATAACCTCCCTTATTTATAAAAGAGCTCTACCTCGTCCTCCTTGTCTCTTAACAATATGGGATATAATAACTCTTAAGAGTCTTACAAAAAAAGTCTTACTAAATTCTATATTGTTAAAGGAAGAACGGGGTAATGTTTATCTATAAATAAGAGGGTTATGCAATATATGACTTATATATGACATTATTCAACATTTATAATAAAAATGATGAATTTTTAAATTTTCACTATTTCAATATAAAAAAATTATATAAAATCTTTTAAGACTTTCTTTTTATATATATTAAAATTTTGATT
>JAOXYD010200127.1:0-22262 GCA_028565735.1 Pinacopodium congolense | reverse complement strand
TATTTAGTATGATTTTAATTATTGTTTTGTTTATGTTTGGTATTATTTGGAATAAATTTTGGTTATTTTAGGGTTTTTATTTTTGTTTTATGTTTTATTATTTAATTATTTATTTTGGGTTAGAATTAAATCTTATCGGTATATTTATTTATTGTGTAGGGTAAATTAAATTTGAAAATTGAAGTTGGAAGGAAGTGAAAAAAAAAAAGAAGTATGAGAGAAGAAAGAAGATGGAGGAATGAAACTAAAAGACCAAGCCAATGACCAAGTATGTCCAATACCAAGACCTAGTTAGAGCAGCCCACCTGGAGCAAACTCCAACCCATTTGGAGCAAGCCCCAGCTTGCTAATGGAGTTGGACCTGTGCAAGGTAGTGGTCCAACCCGCATGAAGAGTTAGCCTACCAAGCTATTGGCTGGACTTGGTGGTTTCTGCATAGGCTAGACTGCTGGAGCTCACCCTCTCACCCATTGGACTAAAGCCTGGCGAGACCCGTAATCTGCTGGACTCGCATGGACCTGACCTAAAGGACTTGGACCTACACCTGGAGCTTGGACTAGAGGCAAGCATGGACCTGCCGCTTGGGAGCCTGTTCACCCGTATGGATTGCTAAAGCTGGAATGCCTGAACTTGCTTGCCTGGACTAAGCTGCATGGACCAAGCTCCTCCAACACCAAGCCCGAACAGACAACGGCTAAAGAAAATAAAAGATAACAGAAAAGGGATAGCCCTAGCAAGTTGGAGACAAAGAGAAGAAAAGAGGCGGAGGTGAAAAATAATAGCGAAGGCGGCAACATAGCAAAGAGTGTCACAACTAGACACATAAATAGAGAGAAATTCAGACAAAAGGAGGGAGACGGCAAAAAGTAATAGTATAGATTAGGACAAAGAGAAAAATATAGTCTTCCTATCCAAGCTAAAATACAAGCATCAAGTTGGAGATTCAAGATTCAAACTTCAAGAATTCTTTCAAACTTCATTATTTGTCCAGATTTATTTTACGTTTATGTTTACTTATATTTATATTTATATTTATATTGTTTTATATGTTGGAAATATGGATATGATTAAACTTGTTTTTTATTATAAGTGGCTAAAATCTTTTTTCGATTTGTTGTTTGAAATATTTGTCACCCTTTTATTGTTGATTTAAATTTATAAATATGTTTTTTTTACTGAGCTTAAACCCTACAACAAATCGAGAGATTGAGTTGATTAATTTGTGTTAGATGTATAATGATAGTTGGAATTTAATATACTTATAGATAACAAGGTATTGATTTATTAGGAAGAAATTTTGATAACTTCGTATCTAGTTGAATGTTTAGGAAAGGTTTTGCATGTCAAGAGATCCCAAACATAATCCTAGATTATTTAACTAGTGACATTTAGTTGTACCTTAAGAGAAGGTAGCCAAAGCTTTAGGAAATCTTAGCCAAATATAAATTAGATCAATTAAATCAAAGGGAAACAAATAGGGATAACAATAAGTCTTATTCTTGAATCTTGAATTTTCTTCGAATTTTCTTTTGCAGTGTTAGTGATTGGTTATGTTGTTCGCTCTTTCTTCCAATACTATTTTCAATGTTCTTATAATTTTATTTTATTTGTTTAAATATATTTCTTGAACAAAGTGTAAGCCAAATTATAGGGTGTCTAGATGCAATCCTCATGGGATCGATATCCATTCTTTACTACAAGTATGCCCCGTATACTTGCGGTTTTGAGCGTAAAACTAGTAGTTTGTTTTTACAATCAACAAGTTTTTGGGCTTGCTAAGAACGACGGTAGGGGGTGAAAGAGGGTGTTGTTTAACTCCTGAAATTTGAATTTTCATATACAATTTTGAGAGTTTCCCCCTTTTTTAGCTTTCATTTGCATCATACATGAATATGAATGATATTTAAACACTTTAGCATCAATTAGAAAAAAATATAAATTAAATTTGCATGAAATGGATATGAAAATACATTAAAATCAAAGCCTAACAGCTATCATCCACCTTTGAAAGCAACTGCATTACACAAACCAAAAGGGAGCCTCCAATATGCAAAAGTTCTATAAGGTCAAGTGAAGGTTATCTTCTCTTAGTCTTCCAGATAGATGAAGACTTTGTTATAGCTGAAATACCCATTAAGGAAGCAATAAAATATATGCACTTATACTCTCTTAATCATTTGGTCTACAAAAGGAAAAGGGAAATGATCTTTCTTAGTAGCCAAATTAAGCTTCCTAAAGTCCATGCATACTCTTCAGCCAGTGATGGTCCTAGTAAAAATCTTTCCACCTTGCTAAATTTTCTTCATTGTCATTCCTCCCTTCTTAGACACACATTGAACTAGACTTACCCACTTACTATCCAAAATTAGATAAATGATGTCCATATCTAAGAGGTTTACTACCTCTTTCTTGACAACTTCTTGCATATTTGGATTTAACATTCTTTGTCGTTCCCTCACTTTCTTACACACATCTTCATTATTGATCCTATACATCTCAACATTGGGGCTAATTCCCTTAATATCTGAAATTTGCCAACTCATAGCCCACATTCTCTTTTGATGGTCTCTAACACTATCTACTCTTACTCTAAGTCAAGTTAATTTGATCTAATGATGGGTGCATCTAAGGTAGGAAGGAAAAGGTTGAATTTGAGTATGAGTGGCTTCACTAGAGAAGCTGGTGTGGGAGCTTCAGTTCTCTCTGTAGCTTCTTACTCAATCTCCTCACCCAACTCCTTTTGGTTCACACTTTCACCTCCTTAAAACTCCATCACTTCCTCTATTTACTATCTACTTCCTTCAAACATTCATCAATAATATCAATTTTCTTATAAGGAGTGGCCTCTATTAGTTTCTTTAAAGATTTTACCATGCTAAATTCTACCTTCTTATCTGTAATTCTCAACACTAATTTACTTTCATGTACAACCACTAACGCCCTACTAGTATTCATAAAGGGCCTACCTAAAATCAAAGGACAATTTCTATCATCTTTTAAATCTATCACAAGATAATTAACAAGAATAATAAATTTATCCACTTTTACCAAAAACATATTCTACAACTCCGCATGGCTTTTTGATAAATTGATCTACCAATTGTATAAGCATGGAGGTTTACTTGACATCTCCTGGCCCCCATTTCCTAAAAATAAATAAAGGCATCAAGTTAATACTTACTCTTAAATCACATAAACATTTAGAAATTTTGAGATTACCAATAACACAAAGTAAGGTAAAACTACCTAGATTTTGTAGCTTGGAAGGCATGTGGCTAGTGATGATTAAGTTACAATTCTCTATCAAGGCCATCATTTATTTTTCTTCCTAAGTGCACTTATAAGTCATGATATCCTTTAAGAACTTGGTGTACTTGGACATGCTCTCTAATGCTTCTATAAAAGATAAGTTGACTTTGAGCTTCTCTAAAATCTCTAAGAACTTGGCAAATTGTTCATCAACTTGATGTTGCTTGAGTCCTTGGGGATATAGGTTCTTTGAGTTGTATGGCAGTGAAGTGACATATGGCTTCCCCTCTTCTTTCTCTTCATCCTTTTCTTCTAATTTCTCTTTACCTTTCTCTTTTTCTTTGCTTTCTTATTTGACATTCTCACCCTTCTCACTTGACTCCTCCAATTGATTACCACTCCTAAATGTGATGTCCTTTAATTTTTCTCTTGAATTAGCCTCGATGTTGCTTAGAAGACTCCCCATACTTATAGATGACAATCCATTAGCGAGTTGGCCCACTTAAACCTCAAAATTGTGGATAGATGATGCATGGAACCTCATTATTTGCTTGAATTTTAGCTCCATCCTCTTTTAGCCTTCTTCTTGCCTCCTTTAAACTTCCTCTTAACTTGCTAACTTGGATCTTAACAAATCCATTAACTTTCTAAGGATATAAGTTGATCTTGATGAAAACTAAAAGGACCTTGTGTTCCCATATTACCACCTACATTTTACGTATTCCAAAACAAGTTTAGGTGGTTCTCCAACCTAGGTTATAGATATTGAAATAAATATTTTTAACTCATTGCTATCGTCTAATATAGTTGACTTACTCTACTCTATTAGTCTTCATCATGAAGCAATTGGTAGTGATATGGCTAGCTTGCTTACATAACTCACACTAAAGTTGCATGAATTTCACCGAAGATGAGGAAACTCCTTGCATGTTTCTCGATTGCTTGGTTAAAGTTGAAATTTGTGCTTGAATGGCTATTATCGAGGTAATTAGAATCATACCTTCTTGCTTTTTGAATCGTTGCTTGCTTCTCTTATTCCACCATACACAACTGTTGTTCGCCCTTTCCTCTAAAAGGTCATGGACTGCAACAATGGTATTTCTCATTAATAATTCTTTTACTGTCGGATCAATGGTTCCCCTTGGGAGTGGATTGGCTCCATTGAGTTCTTTTGGTAGATTATGTTGTGGAAAACTCCTTTGTAGTTCCTTGAATCTCTCTTATGCATCATATAATGACTCCTCATCTCCTTGTTGGAAGTTTGTAATTTTCTTGATGATCCTTATTATCTTAGTCATTGAGAAATACTTGACCAAAAATTCTTTTGTGAGTTTCTCCCATGTAGTTAGGTGCTCTTGGTTAAGAGAGCTTAACAACACTTTTGTTCTATCTTGCAAGGTAAAGGGAAACAACTGCATCTTAGCCACATCCTTAGATACTCCATTATACCAAAATGTGTCATAAATCTCTAGAAAGTTGACAAGATGGGCATTGGGGTCTTCAGTCTATAATCCATAAAATTGCACACTTAATTGAAGTATGTAGCGTAGAGCTGACTTGATTTCGAAGTTGATTGCTTGCATAGGAGGCCTTATAATTCCTTGTTGACTAGCTTGATTGCAGTCAACCTTACACCAAATTAGCTCAAATTAATCTATCTTTTAATGCATAAAATGACAATTAATTTATGACCACGTCTTTGACAAGTGCACTGATTATAACAAGTAATATAGTGGAGTGTTTTTAAGACTCCAATTATCGATCACATGAGGAAGTTTATATGTGATTGTAAGTACTACGTCAATCGGATTACAATAATCTAGAGAATCAAGGCGGGATTATAAATTAAGAAATTAAAAACCAATATAAAAAACCTAGAAATCTTCCAATTAATTCTAAAAAAGTTTAAGGTTACTTTTTCTAAATTATACGGTTAAAGCTTCAATGGTTGATGATTTAGTTGATGGATCAGTGACGTTTAATCTAAGATATATTCTCTAAATTAAGACAACACTATGATTAAGACACTGGCTTATCTCTATTAGTCATATCCTGAGGTTTGATTATACCTCAGAGTTAGGTATTAGGCTTAAAACTTAGGAAGTCTAATCCTAAATTTCCCTAATTCAAGACTAACACCCTCATAATTAACCAAGTCTTCATTTATTTCACCAATTTAAACCACATTATTTATTGATTTTTCTAATAACCTAGGTGGAGATTGTTGGATCCTAGATTATTTTATACAATATCCTAAGTGATCAGTTTAGGATAACCATTAAGCATTCAATAAACAAAGATTAATTTACTAATCATTAATTAACTATTATTTAACACAAGTAACCATCAGTAAACACATTTAACAACCTAGCTAAACTAAATTAAAACTTTCAGCAAATAAAATATTCAAAGCTAACAAAATAAATAATTAAAACATTATAAACTTTGATTAATTCATTAAAAAATAATACAAAAGTTTAAGAGTTTAAATATCAGCAAACACGATTATCAAATGATAATCTATCTCAAACCCACTTGATTATGTTGTTGGATCCATTATAAATAACCTGCAAACTGAGTTTACAAAGATTGAAAAAAAAACTAACCTAAAAATAAGCTTAATATGAAAAACAATTAAAGAACATGATTTTGGATCCTAAGCTACTTGTTTTGACAACTCTGAGACATCCTTTATTTATAGGAGAAGTAGTAGGAGCAAGTGGGGAGACAATCAACCATAAATGTTGACGAATCTGTTGTAAAACTATGCTTGCACCCTATAATGGCAGGTGCATTGACGTATAAGGGTGCCATTGAAGGATGAACGAGCCGCCATTGATAGTCTATTTTTGTCTCCTTTAATGGTGGTCTATAGATCCATCAGTGGTGGGCTACTAGGCCATGATTGATGGTCCAGAGTTGGGTTTTTTTGCCTCCTTTTTGCTCAATTAGGCAATTCTTCAAATCAAACTGTAATTTAAAATTTTCTTAATATAAATCAAACATTTAAGCACAAAAATAGGGGTAAATTTACATCAATTAACAACTAAAAACACAATGAATTTAACCCCTAACATGGAATTATAACATAGGCTCGTGAAGTCCATAAGTTTCCTTTATCCTTCTCCTTGTTCTCCTTATTCCGCCTTATTTCTTTGAATTTTTTCTTGGTGATTTACTTTTTATAACTTTCTCTCTTATCTAGTAATGTTGGAAGACACTTTTTCATCAAGCTCATTGGACCTTCTTGTACTCCTTGTGCTCATGTACCCACAGATACACAAGGAAAAGTATGAAAAACCCTTAAATCAAAATCTCTCAAACTAAACAAATTGCTGAAGCTATCAATCCTCGGTAACGACGCTAAAAACTTGTTGCACTTTTTATGTAAATGCTCATTAACTTTATTCTATATCACAAGTATATGAGTCGTACAATTACAATATAACAAGGATTGTTCGAAAAGGTTTAGGTTTAGTCACCATTTGATTTAAATTGTATTTTATTTAAGGAACAAAAGAAATAGCAAAAAATTAACTAAAGTAAAACTACTTGACACTTTAAAAGACAAGGTCCAGGAATTTGAGAACTCAATATTAAAACTAGGAATAAATTTTATTCTTGTTTTGCTTCCATGTTTTTTATTGATTCAATTTTTCTTGGCCCAAGATATTCTAATGCCTTAGTTATTCTCTCTTAAGGTGTAACTAATTTCCCTAGTTTAATAAAATAGAAACAGTCTTGTGATCTCTCAATATACAAAACATTTCCTAAAACTTAACTAGTTGTGAAGCAATCCTATAAGCAATCTATTAATTGATTAAGATCTCTCTTCAATCGATTAATAAAACTGATATTTATATGTCTATTGATTGCCAACTCTTATTATGCATTCAACATAACTTTAACATGCTCACTCTATCTATCTATTGGAAGGCTAGAGAATCATAAATATCACAAACATCATGCATTGAATAAATAAACTACAGTTTCACAAAAATAGTTCAAAAAGTAATTCCCAAAGTATTTAGTCACACACAATCTACATACACTCAACAACACCCATATTATCCATACAAATAGATAGTAATGGAGAAGAAGAAATAAAACTAGTGAAACTTGAAATCTTCTCTTCACTTCCTAAGCTATAAAATATTGAAAGTTGATGAGCTCCTTGAAGTCTTGATGGATGATCTTTGTTTCCCCTCTTGGAAACCTCTCCAACCTGCTTCTTTCTTTATAAGGAAAGTATGCTAATGATTCCTAGTAGTTCTTAGGGTTTTGGATCCTTAAATATGCATAAAACCCGAAAAATAGTACGTGTTAGGAATTCTGCATAAGCCATGATCGTGGCTTTGATTCATGATCGTTACATTGTTCCCTTGTTATGAGAATCATCATAATCATGATTGTGACTTTGATTCATGGTCATGACATTGCTAGTGTTAGATCTCTATATCACAATCATGAGATTAGTCATAATTATGGCTTGTGTATATTCCTTCATTGTTCCCTTCTTTCTAGAATCATCATAATCATGATTATGACGTTGAGTCATGATGATGACATTGCTGGCAATAGATCTCTGTATCACGATCATGACACCAGTCACAACCATGACTTGTGTATCTTCCTTCATTCTTTTGTGTCCTTCTTATCTTGCTCCCTCTTTTAAGGTCCTTCAAGTCCATAAGTAACTCCCTTACAAAACTACATCATTAAGGTTAAGAACTTGACCAAAATCATTACTCAAACACTTGAAAACACAAACACAAACAAAAATAAAAGCATCAAAAGACCAATAACCTAAGTCCTAAATTCATAAAAAACATAAAAAATCACAAATGAAATACCTAGAAAAATAAAGCCTAAAGCATAACTATCAGCATACATTAACACAATTCATCACATCGCCTTTTCATTAATCACATTAATGCCTACATGTCTTATTTTAAATCAATTCCTAACAAGTCAATACCATATTTGGATTCAATTAACTATTAAATTTGCAATTCAAATCTGATAAGCAAATGTTAATGCAAATATAGGAGCCCTTTCAAGCATTGATAAAGATCAAGATTAGAAAACTTATAACTTAAGGAACTTTCTTAAATCTAATGAACCTTTATCTTCTTCTCCTAATCATCACTTCATTTCTTGAATGCTACCTTCAATTATTCTTTTGCTTTATCAAGGCTCTTTTATCATAGGCTCCAACATATGTCATTGCAATTTTACGTCAACTTATCTTTCTAATGCACCAAAACTCATGCATTAGTAGTAATAATGTTTTTTCATCATCAAAACACATGATTGGAACCTCTTTGGTATAACAATCTCCTTCTTTTTCTTCATCACAAAACATGTGATGTTAAGAGCATATAAAACACATATGCAACACATTTCATGTAACAATTTATCAGGCATGAAATGATATTTCTCTTTCTTATTATACTTAAAAATTATATTCAACCTTAATATCACACATCTGTCTAATCCTTTTTGATATATTAAAAAAGAATACTAATTGTAAATAATTCTTAAAACTTACTCCCCCTTAATTCATGAATCTTGAGAAAAAAATTATACCAATTATATATAATGCTCCCCATAAATGGATGCAGTTATGCATTATGGGAAAATAAAGCATGAAAAGGTATAAGTGCATCACAAAACATATTGTGCATCTTTAAGTTTCAGAAATGCATATTTTTCTACACTATGTATGTATAAAAAATACTTAATATGCATCAAAAGCATATATTATACACCTTTGTGTACTAAAGGAACATATTATGCAATTTCACATCAAAAGCATATGTTCATGCATATTTTGCACCAAAATGACATATTACGAATATTTCACATGAAAATACATGTTTATGTACATTGGAATCAAAGACTTATATTATTTCGAAAAATCACAAACTTTGCATATTATGCCTCTTGTGCATCCAAGGCATATATTTCACATAATATGTCATGTTATGTTAAAAAGAAAAAGATAAGCATGAATATAATTTTAAAAAAATTTCTTAAATGAAATAGTTATTGTCATGTCGAAACAATTGAAATAGGCTAAATAATGGACTTTCCCTAGATTTATTCTTTTTAAAACATTTAATCACATAAAGGGTTAAGTACTTATCTAAAAAATTTTTGAAAAATGTGCATAATTTCAAAGGTGATACCAATTGAAAAGAAATGATATCACTTGTAAAACATGATACCAATTGTAAAAATATGATGCCAATTGATACCAAATATAAGGATATGATACAAATGGAAAATTGAAAGATATGATACCATTGCAAAAAGTTGAAAGATATCATACCAATTAAAAAATGATACTAATTACAAAAATGATTTGATCAAACATGCACAATGCATCATTTTCCAATGACGTCAAACACTAAAACGAATGTAATGCACCAATTTAAAAAATCATGCAACAATTTTAATAAAATATACTAATTTCAAAAGTTATGTAATGACATTTATACTAAACATACAATGGCTCCCCCCATGAATCTATTTTTCAATCTAAAATAAATAAGTTAGGATTAAAATTTTAAAATCAAGCACAACCATCTAAAAATTATGTCATGTATTATCCAATAAGAATATAGGACTACCTCTATTTGCATCAGCTCTTGTTACCAAATCTTTACTCCTCAAATGGTGATGTTTCCACTTCTACTAAAAAGTTGAAGATACCATTTTCTTGCTTCCTTACTTGACACCAAATTTGGACCAATGGACATTGACCTACAAAAAAATGAACTAATAGATTCTAAGTACCCAAATTAACTTGGGTCCTTAGGGGTTAGCCTTAGTACCTTTTTAAACCCACACTTTTAAGGTTTCTTACACATTCTTTGTTTTATAAAACAAAAATTTTCTAACTGTCCAACCTTACCACAAATATTACAAACATATGAAACATTATGAATATGGTCATAAGACCTATTATCTTGATACATAAATGCACTGCTCCTACCAAAACGAGCTTTTTTAGTATTATAATTGTGCAAATAATGAATATGAGAATGCCTCCCACCATTATGCCTATGAAACATTCCATTTTGCCTAACATGAGACATAAATGCATTTCTAGGTCCATTACTCCTAAATATCCTTCCATGTTGATATTTAGGCCTCAAATACGAATGAAACATGTTCCTTGGCCTAGAAAGATTCTGAGAGATGTTCTTTTGTTAATGTAGATGAATGTGGGTTGCTTATGTGTGAATTGGTTGAAATTGCGTAGTATATGGCCTATCATTATGAAAATTCTTTTCCTGGTGATATGACTTCCTAAAAATGTGATTGATGCATGCCTCTAGCCTTAAGAATATGCTTGCGATGAGTGTGAGAATGCAAAGACTCAAATTGCCTAATTTTATACCTCTTATGAGTCCTTGATGTATGCATGTACCTTCTTTGCTTCTTAGGGCCTAAATATGATCCATTCCTAGGATTATGCATATGCACATTAGAAACATTAGAATGTTTAAGACCTTTTTGCCCTTTTTAAGGCTAAAATGCAACATTGTGAGATGGTTATGCATTCCTAAAGAAATTATGCCTAATTTTTGGCTACATTCACATCTTTCCTAGTTTTAGTCCTAGATGTGTACATGAATGCATGGTTTTTCTTCCTAGAATGGGATTTTGATGAAGATGCAACATTCTTAAAAGATGGCCTAGTATGTTCTTTAGCTGTGGATGTACCATTTTATAGTGATGGCTTTGGAAAAATTTCATCTTCTGAGTATTTACACTTTTAAAAAATTGCTTTTGCATCCTTAAAAACATTTCATTAACAAAACCTAAACCTTGCCTTTCAAGTAAGACCTTTTAGGCACCTAGCATGCAATATAACTTTTCTTTACCCTTTATGAAATTTGATAAAGATTCCTTAAGGGCATCTACTTCCTTCTTCAAACATTCATTTCATACATCAATTTATGCTCATTATCCTATATTCCAAGAATTGAACTTTTAGAATCTAGCATGGCATTTATTTAATTTTTCAATCTTCCAATTTCTATCATGCATGCATGCATGCATGGATTCTAATACATCATGCATTTTAATTTTCAAGTTCTTATTCCTATGCATGCAATTAATTTTCAAGCTATTATTCTCATCCATGCAATTAATTTTCAAGTTCTTATTCTCATGCACGCATTCATCCAAGTCATTCTTCAGACAATCATTCATATTCACCAATTTATTATTTTCTATAACATATTAAACAACATTCACATTCTTATATTCTAAAGCATGCAAATCATTCCTTAATTTCTCATTTTAGACCATAAGTTCATCCATCAACTTCATGCATTCCTTATGTTTGGAAGATAATTTCTTCCTTCTCAACTTAGCACTTTCTAAACACCTTACAAACTCTTCATAACTCGATCTTACATTTAAGAAATGATTCTCATTATCATTAGAGTTAAAGCTAGAAAGTACATTATGGTTGTCCTTTTGAACATTTGATGATGATGGAGTTTCTTCCATAAATGCTACTAAGCATACATTTGTAATCTTTTCTTCCATTTTCTCATTTCCATCTTCTTTTTCATATTTCTTCACTTTCTTTACATTAGTGCCTCCTTCATATATTTGTTCCAACCTACACCAAATCTCAAAAACAGATTTGCATATGAATAATTTATTAAAAACATTCCTATCTAATCCATTGTGTAAGGAATGCATGGCCTTTACATTTAAAGAAGCAACTTTTTCATCATTTCTAAAACCATAAAGGACATTTGAAATAAATTCCAACAAATAAAAATCGTGACCAATAATAAAGAATTTCATTTTAATTTTCTATTTAAGGAAATCATTGCCATTAAAAATTGGTGGCCTATGAACATTCAAACCCTCTTTACCAAAGCAAGGTGCCATTTTTAATCCTTACTCACAATTTAAAAATTAATGCAAATGCTAGACTAGAGCTTTGATACTACTTGTAAGCCCAATGGAACCAAAGAGGGGGTGAATTGAGTGTTTAAAAATTTCTTGCTAAATAAAACTAACGAAACCACCAAATCTAATTTTAACTCTATGAAATCTCTAAGCTAAAATTAAACCTATAAGAAATGATGTGCTTATGTCAATATTAATTAAATTCAATCAAGAATAAAAAAATACAATCGTATAAGTATAAATAGAGAAGAGAAGAGAGGAACACAAAGATTTATAAAGGTTTTTCTACCTTAAAGAGAGACCACATCCTCTCTCTAACTACTTGTTGGAAAAGTCAGTTAAAATATTCTGACTTTAAATAGGCTAAGAGTAATTCTTACAATCTTGTTTAAGGATAATGATTACCCCTTTACAATCTTATTTTAAGGGTGAAGCGTAACCCTAACCTTGATCAAAAGCATCAAGAGGAGATCACACAACAATCTTGAATTATAATGGTCAAGAGGAATCCAATGTAATCTTCCTTATGGTGGTGAAGGATAACCATTACAACAAAACAAATTTATAACAATTTAATCAATAAAAAACCCTTAAACTTAGGCTACCCAAGTCTTAATTCAAGCTTATATAGTTTATCTAAAACTTGATCAAAATGAATTGAAGTATGGGCTCAAATGTAACTAATGCAATGCGTAAACCTTATGCTTTCCCTAATGCTCATATATAGCATAGATCAATCCAATTCCCATTCAATGGTTACCATAATTCCAATCTTGTTTAATACATGTCAAGAGAAACCTATCAACTCTATTTTAATAGAAAAGAGTAGCCCTAAACAGGGGGATCAAAATAAGAGCAATCCAAGAGAAGGAAATTTTTATCAAAATATGCAATATATAGACTTTAGCCCTATAGAAAAATGTTTCTAATCTTATAAATTCAAGCAACAAGGTCAAAAACACTTTTTGAAGATAGATAAACACAATCATAACATATTTTTGTAATTTCAAATCACATTAATCATATTTGAAATAAGAAATTTTAAGTAGAATGAATATGTAACCAAAAGTGGACAACTTTGAGTAATCTATTTTTTTTTTGGACCTTCATTTAACCAAAAGTGGACAACGTTTAGTAATACATGTTCTTTGAGCGTCAAAAAATGTTTTAAGTTCTTAAAAAACTGATGTAAAAACTCTTGTGTACTCTTGAGACCTTAAGTAAAATTCGTATGATGATTTTCAAACAATAAAAACATATTTGACTACCTAATATCGAAGAACACAAAAGATAAGCAAAAACATAGATAGCTTTGATGTATATGACTTTGAATGCTTGTATGTAATGAAATAAGCTCTAAAAATTTGAAACTTTGCTCAATGAAAACTTAATTTAATAGAAAGCAACAATTTCCAAAAAATATATTAAGATAGCTAGAATTCGTGATTAAAGCAAGAATAGAGAAACTACTGACAATTTTGACATAACTAGAAATTTAAGCTAGAAAAAGATGAAATAAGCTTTAAATTTTTTGAGTAAACACTTAATAAATTTTAGAATGATTAATTAAATAAAAAGTACCATTTTTTCATGCCCAAAAATGAATTAAGATAGTGAGAAGAGGGCTTAAACTAGGAATAGAAAAAACTGGACAACTTGGGGGAGTTTGTGATTTAGATCTTGTATGTTTGTTTTTTGTAGAATTAGAGAGTGATAAAAGTGTTTTTAAATGTTGTATTTAGGATTAGGAAGAGTTTAAAGATGTTGGGAGACAAAACTAGTTGTTTAGGAGACACAAAGAGATAAAAATGTAAAACCTTAAACTAATTGTTTGAGACATTGACCTAGAAACACAAAAACAAAACTCAAATAAAATTAAAAATTTTCCAAAAAATTTCCTTACATCAATCAAATTTTAAAATATATATTAAGGAATTTTTAATATAAAAAAGCTTTCAATTTATTCAAACATAGGAATTTTCCTTTATTATGAAAAATTTTCATTCTTAAATAACTGAAACCTTTTCATAAAACAAAATTGACATTATAATTATATTAAAAAAATTCAAACACATATAAATAACTTTAAGAAAAATTTAAACTCATTTAAACTCATCAAGAGGCATACATTAATGTAATCCCTATGGAACGCTTAAGGGGGCTGAATTGGATGTTTAAACATTTCTTTCCAAGTTAAATAATTTAACCACCTTGGCCAATTTTAATTAAATGCAATCTCTAACCAAAATTCAATCTATATGTTATGAAAATATTCAATCAATAATAATAAAAAAAAAACACAAGAGCACAAGGTTAAAGAGATAAGGCAAGAGATGAAGACATGGATTTACCCCCAAGATCGACTATGTCTTCTCTCCAACTACTTGTTAAAAATTCACTAAAAACTAATCTTACTTTAAATGGGTGAAGAGTAACCCTTACAACAATCTTGTTTACAAGGTCAAGATGAACCTTAAAAATCTTACTTTAAGGGTGAAGAGTAACCTAAAAATCTTGTTCACAAGGGTCGAGAGAAACCCATAAAATCTTCAATTCTAAGGGTCAAGAGGAACCCACCAATCTTACTATTCAATAGGTGAAGAGTAACCCTTTACACAATAGAATTTACAATGGTTTGATAAAAAAACAACCCTTAAAATTAGGCTTCCCAAGTCTCAATTTTAGCTTACATAGCTTATGAAAAGCCTAATAAAAACATTTGAAGAAAAGGATTCAAATGACTCTAATCTAATGATTATGTCTTATGCAATGTCTAATGCTCATATATAGTATAAAATAATCCAATTCCCATTAAATTATCACAATAACTCAAATCTTGTTTTTCATAGGTTGAGGGAAACCTATCAAATTTGTTTTAAGGGAAAAAAGTAGATAAAAAATCACTTAACATCAAGCACAAAAAAAATCTCCCAATTTTAGTAGCCAAAACACACCTTAAATGGTGTTTCAATGAATCTCAGTGCATAAAAATGATTATAAATCTTTAATAGAAAAAATCAAATTATGGAAAGTCTCCCTACACCTCAATAGATCATCAAAAATTCAATTGAAGAAATTAAAACGTGATTATAGCATTAATAAAATTAGATTAAAAATAAGAACACATAATCTGTAAAAATGTGTAATATATATGTTGGACTAGAAAGAAATACTTTTAACCAATCTAATGATGCAAAATAAATGAAATAAACCTACTGGAACATTAATTTATCAATAATCAAGAAATTTCAACAAAAAAAAATAATTTAACATATCAACTAAGTGGATTAAAGTAAGAACTGGACATGAATTATCAAACCTGAATAGCTTTGGGATTACAAGCAAATTTAAGCTTAATCCAATAATATGAGCACTTAAAAATTGAAATAAAAAACTCTAGCACACTTATAGAAACTTAAGTAAATAGAAACAGATAATTTTTAGCACCAAAAGCATATTTAAAAGTCAAAATTGAAGTGAACAATAAGGTGCACATATGTTGGATAGATTTGAGTAATCTATGTTCTTTGAACTCAAATAAACATTATGAGTGCTTCAAATTCAAAGAAAAAGATTTACTGCACTCTTAAAACCATAAAAAAGCCTTGCCAAATAATTTGCAACGCTAAGATTGAATTTAGAACAAAAAAAATTGAAGAATATAGGAGATGAACCAAAATAGAGACTTTTTTGGAGTATCTGACAAGTTAGGCTTGAAAGAAATAAAATAAGCTTCCAAAAAATTCAAAAAAATATTTAAAACTCAATTAAATAGAAAAAAAATTCTTAATTGTAAAAATAAATTACGATAGCATGAATCGTGATTAAAGCAAGAATAGAAAATTCTGAAACATAAAGTGTAGGAACAATTTTGATATATGTATGCATATAAGTTTTAGTTAAACGAAATAAGCACCCAAAAATCTAGAATGTTATTCAAACAAACTCTTAAATACTTGGGCAAATATAAAATATTAATTTCACATACTTTTTACTAGTTTTAACTACACTACAAGTATATAGATCGTAACTTATAATATAATTGATATCGATCCCATAAGGATTTAGTTTAGATGCCTAACAATCTAAATTTTAGTTTGCTTAAGGTAAAATATGATTATAGAAATTGAAAATTAAACTTAAACCAAAGAAAATTCAATGAAAAAAGTCGTAGAAAAAAGTATAAAAAAAAAGATACTCAATAGTGGAGACTTAGGGATTGTCCTATTCTTATTTATCCTCCTTTATCTTATTGATTTAATTGTGTTTGGCCCAAGATTTTCTAAGGTTCCATTACCCTTTCTTAAGGTGAAACTAATTATCTCTAATTGAAGTAAGGTATAATTAGTCTTGCAATCTCTCAATCTACAAAACGTTTCTTAAATACTTAGCTAGATTTGAAGTAATCATATAGGTAATTAATAAAATAGTTAAGATCACTCTTCAACCACTTATTAATCTGTTAATTATAGGTCCATTAAGTTACCAACTCTCTTTGTTCGCCTTAATTCAAATAAATCAAAACAATCTCTTGATTTGAAATGATTATAAGCTTAACAATCAACATAAACAACTACGTATTAAATCAATTAGAATAAAGTTGGATAAACGATTCAAGAACAATCCCTAAACTAGATTTAGCAATCCATTATCATATTCAAGAAAGTAATATTCAGATTAAGCATCAAAGGAAGGCAAAGGAAAAAAGAAAACTAATGGTTATGGTTGAAGCCTCCTTTTTAGGAAAATTGGGATAACACTTGTTGAACCTTTGGTCTCCTCTCCAAAATTGAGTTCTTCACCTTCCTTCTCTCCTTAAAAACCTTATTTTATGTCTTAAATCTCTCCTAGGGTCACAATGTGGCTGCTAAGTTAATTTCCATGACCTTTTAATCCAATAAACTCATAAATCGCGTCCCTAAATGTTTTACCACGTCACCTGCCAAATCAACTTTTTCAAGCTTTGAACTTTGTTTGGTATTTTCACTATATCTTCATCTATAGACCTCTGTTTGACTTGAAATTTGATATGTAAGCTCCTCACATGTTATTATAACTCCCTGTAAAATTTGATTGCTATCTGAGACTTATATGAGAACCTACAACATTACCAAACTTGCAGTATGAAAATTTATGTTGATTTTAGGTCTCATTCATTACCTATAATTCCAAGCATCAAAGTGCATCAATCCATTCCTCAAATAAGTTCATATTTTTTTCTCAAATACTAAACAATACCAAAAACAATCAAATGTCTAAAAGATAATGAAAAGGAAAGTAAAATTTAATACTAACTCAGTTTAAAACACACAAACAATACTTAAAACACCTAAAACAACCTAGACATATAGGACAAAAAAAAAATTATCGACTTCCCCACACTTAAACCTTTTCTTGTCCTAAAAAAAAATTAAGCACAACCATTACATTCCATCAACCCATTTTCAAAGAAACCAAGTGCATGCAATCTTTCAAACTTCGGAAACTTAATTATTAAGCTACTACACACATCATAATCTTTTCATCAATACACATAAACAAACTTAACCTATGATACCATTGATCAAAGGTAAGCATAAAACCAAGATGGATTTTTCTCATGATATTCACTCATTTCACTCAAGTGTTTAAGGGTTGGTGTTTCACTCAAGAATCCCTTTAAGAGACTACACTACCATAGGCTTATAAATTCACCAATTTTTCCCTACACAGATTACATGCTAAATGGATCAAAAGAACTTTTGATTAAGGTTGTAATGTGGTAAGGGTCAAGGTGATTCAAAATTGGATTTTATGGGTTCTTCACAAGTAGTGAAAAAACATTAAATGTACAAGGCGACAATAAAATATATTTTTGAGCAATGTTAATAAAATATATTGTTGCTACTAACTTTGAATCTTTTTTTTTTCTTTTTTCTCCTTTTTTATATTTCATTGAAAATTTTTCTTTTTTTTTGTACAATAATATGAAAACAATGAAAAAAATAGAAGCTAAATGCAATGTGCTGTAAGAGTAGAAGTATTTCTCAACTCATCTCAGAGGAAAAATGAAGCTAAAATCCTCAACTAATGCACACTTATTACTTTATTAAACTTGTGATACGGTAGGCTAATGGGGTTTTCGGGTTTTTGATGTAAGGTGTTTAATTCAAGAAACAACAAGGTTAAAGGCTCGAAAGGGGTTACAAGGGTAATACATTAGGTGGGTCTTTTAAGTCAGGGGTTAAAAACAAAAAAGTTCTTAATCCTTTACATATAAAATACATCTAGTAGTTTCAAACTGGTTCAAAGCAAGTTTTGAAGGTGATCCTCCTAGGGGAGCATCGCACATAGCAAGAAAAATAAAATGGATGAAATGTAGTCATATAAGCTCAATGCCTCACATAGGTTTATAAATGAAAATCCATGATAATTGCAAACATTCCTTATTCCCTCAAGTATTAATTTATGTCCAAGTTTATGCAACTAATTACTTTAGTCAATCAGTACGATTCACCTTCCACTAAAGCCATCTAATTCAACTTCAAGCATAAACTCAATCTCGTTCCAACTACTATGATAGAATTTCGTGGTATAACACGCATAATAATGACTCGAGCACAAAGAAATTGGCATACCTAGTACTAATAATCTAACATGCATCTTATGTAAAATGCAAAATCAAATGCAATGACTACCTCCCCACACTTGAGGGGCACATTATCCTCAATATATGAATAGAGCAACAAAGACAAAGAATACAAAGATTAAAGTAATGAAACAAAACAAGCAACCAACTTTGAAAAAAAAAATAAACATGCAGATGAAACAAATAATAAATAAGTAGAGGGCAAGAAAACTTATGGGATTCCAATGGTTTGTAATCTTCAAAACCTAAAAAATAAGTAAAAAATGAAAGTAATATGAAGGTAAGCTTTAAAGTGAGAAAATAGAATAAAATAAAATAAAATAAACAAAAAAAGGAACAAGAATAAAGTAAAAAAAACAAATAAATAATAAAATAAAAAAACAAACAAGAATAAAGTAAAAAAACAAACAAATAATAAAATGAACTAAAATAAAAATAATGAAAGTAAAATAAACAAATTAAATAAATAAAAGAGATAAATAATATTACAAAGAAATATATATATAATTAAATTAAATTAAGGTAATATATAAAAATTGAAATTAAAATATAATAACAATTAAATAAATTTTAAAAACGAAAAAAGGGGAATTTAAAAAAGAAAACAATTGTCGCTGTAGCAATAGTGCCTTTGCCATTTTCATTTAGTTTAAAGTTTTTTTATTTTTTTTATTTTTTTACTTTCATTATGAAAATAATCCTTTTAATTTTTAATTTTTTTACTATCATTTTAAAACTTTTTTCGAATTTTTTGTAAATACAAAATTTTTATGAAAAATAAAGTCAAACCTTAAATAAACACATAAATTAAAAATTAAATTAACAACGATAAAAAAACGTGCCAATTTAAGGTAATTAACTTGACCTTTGGCATATCAATATTATCCATTTTTTAAATAGATTTTTTAGCCCTATAAGAAACATGCTCAAATTCCGTGAGGAGCCTAAAGCAACTATCTTTGAAGTAGGCTCCCAATTAGCATGATGGTCCAATGCTTCAGGAGAGTGGAATCGAACTACTTCATCATTGAACTCCAACTTCCACTCTCTTTTTTGAACATCGCCTTCCTCCCATGATGGTCTCCATAGTGGTGAGCATAATAAATGTGGAGACTCATCTTCCTACTCAACACCTTCAAGCTTCAGCTTACTTGACTACAGCTTATTCTCCAAGTTAACACCATGTGGCTCTTCCTCTTGCTTCTTCTCTTTCTCTTGGCTCACCTCCTTCAAGCTTTCAACCTTCTCCATTCTATCATGTTCTTCCTTTCCCATGACAACTGTGATGGACGTTAACTGCTCCCTTGGATTTGCTTCGGTATTGATTGGTAGACTACCTACACTGCTAGAAGACAAAGCATTAACAAATTGATCCACCTGTACCTCCAAGTTATGGATAGATGAAGCGTGGTTCTTTATAATTTGATCGAAATTTTCCTCCATCCTCTTTTGACTTTCCTCTTGGCTCAAAAATTTGGTGCCCATAACATCCATCATTATGTCTATCTTGCTCTCCAAAAATTCAAACCGGTCTTGTTAAAATTTAAGAGGTCCTTGTGCATGAACTTGGACACCTGTATATTTAGAATTCCACAAAAAAACTGGGTGGTATTGCCACCCCGGGTTGAAAATATTGGAATAAAGACTGTTACATCTTTACATTTGGCCTAAGTAATTGACTTGTTCTGTACCACTAGATCCCAAAAAGAAGCATTCTTCTGTATCATGGTTGTTTTTCCATATAACTCACATTGAATACACATAATTCTAAGGGCTGAAAGTTGTGCTTAAAGAGCTGTCATCGTGTCAAATGGAATTATCGCCTTTTTTTCCTTGAATCCCTGCGTTACTAAGATCTTTACACCATCTCATTCTCCTTGTATTCATGCACTTACAAATGCATAAGGAAAATTATCTACAAAAACTTAAATCAACGTAACCCAATCAACTAGGATGCTAAAATATCAATCTCCAGCAACGGCGCCAAACACTTGGTTGCTAGTTTTAACTACGTTGTAAGAATACAGATCGTAACTTAGTGTATAATTGATATCGATCCCATGAGAATTGAATCTAGACACCTAACAATCTGAATTTCACTTTGTTTAAGGTAAAATAAGATTCTAGGAATTGAAAATTAAACTTAAATTAACAATACTTGAATGAAAATAATCGTAGAATAAAGGAAAAAAAAAGATATTCAATAGTGAAGAATTAAGTGTTGTTCTATCCTTATTTGTCCTCCTCTATCTTATCGATTTAATTTTGTTTGACCCAAGATTTTCTAAGGTTCCATTACCCTCTCTTGAGGTGTAACTAATTATCCCTAATTAAAGTAAGATATAATTAGTCTTGCAATCTCTCAATCTACAAAACCTTTCTTAAATACTTTGCTAGATTTGAAGTAATCATATAGGTAATTAATACAATAGTTAAGATCACTCTTCAACCACTTATTAATCTATTAATTATAGGTCCATTAAGTTACCAACTCTCGTTGTTCACCCTAATTCAAATAAATAAAAACAATCTCTTGATTTGAAATGATTATAAGCTTAAAAATCAACAAAAATAATTACATATTAAATCAATTAGAATAAAGTTGGATAAATGATTCAAGAACAATCCCTAAACTTAATTTAGCAATCCATAATCATATTCAAGCAGGTAATATTCAGATTAAGCATAATGGTTATGGTTGTAGCCTACTTTTTAGGAAAATTAGGATAGCACTTGTTGAACCTTTAGTCTCCTCTTCAAAATTGAGTTCTTCACATTCCTTCTCTCCATAAAAACTTCTATCTTAGATCTCTCATAATGTTAGAATGTTGCTGCTAGGTTAATTACCGCAATGTTTTAATCCTAAAAACTCATAAACATATCCCTACACATTTTATCACGTCACCCTGCCAAATCAACTTTTTTCAATTTTGACCTTTGCTTGGTATTTTCGCTATATCTTCATCCATAGACCTTCTTTTGACCTGAACTTTGATATGCATACTCTGCACATGTTTTTATAGCTTCTTGAAATATTTCATTGAAATCAAAGCTCTAGAAGAGCTTCTAATGCATCACCGAAGTTGTAGCATGAAAATTGATTCTAATTTCGGGTCACATTTGTTACCTACAATTTCAATCATCAAAGTGCATCAATCCATTCCTCAAATAAGTTCATATTTTTTCCTGAAATACTAAAAAATAACAAAAACAATCAAACACCCAAAAGATAATGAAAGGGGTTGTAAAAGTTCATACTAAATAAGTTTAAAACACACAAACAATACTTAAAAGTCCTAAAAACAACCTAGATACATAGTTTGAAAACAAACTTATCACATACCTAGTGTTAGGGGTTAAATTTGTAGTATTCTTGGATGTTATTTGATGTTAATTTAACCCTATTTTAGTGCTTAAATGTTCTATTTATGTGTTATTATGT
>JAOXYD010200119.1:0-22262 GCA_028565735.1 Pinacopodium congolense | reverse complement strand
TCGTTCGAGAAAGAGGGTTTTAAGGAAGTTAAAGGCGGGGTTGATGGAGAGAAGAAAGAGGAGGTCGTTGTTGATGAGAACTCAGGTTTTGATCTGAACTTGGATCCAAACTCGAAAGAGAACCTCCCAAGCGTTAACTGAATGTATATGATGCATGATCTACAAACATGCTATGACCTTGTATATGTATATCAACTTACTTCCTTAGGGGTGTCCTTTTGAATAACTTAACGACGTTTGATGTATTTTTGTTTTAAATCTTCCTAATTAATTTGAGATATGCAGTGTAGTACGACATGAAGGAAGAGCTCGAGGTTTTTCTACTTTACACAGTACAGAAACTTATTGTGGAGATTCTCAAAAGATACAGAATCGAGCTTTCCTTGTTTTCTTCCATCGAATGACTTATCCTAGTTGATTTTATGGTGAAACTAGTGCTAACAAAGCTAGCTGCTCATTGATTAATTAGTCGGAGCATAATAACTTGGAATTTGGGTGCGGTGCGTCTCCCTGTAGTCAGATAATGGTAGGGAAAATAGTGCTGAGAGAGATACTTGTTCGGAATCATTCTTTTTTTCAAGGGCAGGTTTTCCTGACCCGACCTGGCCAATCGTCAGGTCGCTTCTGTTTGTTGAATTGCAAGATTGACTAATCTATCCCAGCGCAAAACGAGGCAGAAAAGTAAAACATCTTCTATTGTCTTCCATGTCCCTTGGACCTTTACCAACTTTCCATGAAAAACATGTACTTCCTGGTAGAAATATGATATATTTAGTGAGCCCGTTGATTTGAGAGTTAATACCCCCAAATACTTTTGGGTGTTTAGAGTGAAAATGATGAGAGATCGAATTTTGATATATTTTCCCTATGTGATCAGCAATTTACAGCTTTCAATCAAGGTTTTAAATACTATACTAATACCGATATCGAATTTGTCTTTAAAATGGTATTATACCAGTATAGATTAATATCGGTACCATTTCGAATAATTTTTTTAAAATTATAAATTAATTCTTAAATTTTATAAAATTTGTAAAATAATTTATAAATGTATTATATTGTATAGTTTTTAACTTAACTTTAAATTTTAAATTGTCAAAATAAAAAAATTTAAAAAATATTTTTTTCAATAAAAAAATTTTATTATTATTTTTAGTATCGACTGGTATAGGTCGGTACCAATAATATCAGCCGGTATCGACTTATATTTAAATCCGGTATGAAATAGGTCGATTTTGTTTCATTTTTAGATCGATATTGCCGATATCAGTCGGTACATAACGAAATTTAAAACCTTACTTTCAATAACCATTTTATTGATCTAATTATCATTTTATCCTTTTATTATATTAAATAATAAATTGTGTATAAGTGTAAAATATCATTTAACTGACAAATGACCATAAAAAGCTATGATTGATGGCCATACAGTCAAGTCTAAGAAGAACTTGTTAAGATGACAAGCTCCTTTTGATTTTAAAATTTTATATTACGTAATACTTGCTTTCTTGGTTGTTAACTTGAATTAATGCCATTAAGCCTGATGATTTGAAATTGTTTATGAATTAGTTTGCAGAAGAAACTAAAGAACAAGAGAGATTTATTAGTTTTGAATTATTATATGCTTGAAAGCAAGTATTATTTTAGTGTAAAAGAATTTGATAAAATGAGAAAACTAAAAGATTCCTATATAGTGACCCTTCGTGGTCTCCTAGAGGTAAAATAATTTTTTAAATAAAATTTTAGGTGTAAAAATAACTTTATAACGTTAAAATTAATATTTTGCCTTTTATAATTTGAAAATTTACTATTATATTGTTTTAAGGTTTTGGATTTTAGAGTTTTAGAATTTAAAATTTTATAATTTAAGGTTTAGGGTTTGAAGTTTAAAGTTTATGATTTTTAAAGTTTTAGAATTTAAAATTTTAGGACTTTAAAACTTAAAAATTGAGGGTTTAGAATTTAAAGTTTAATTTTATAAATTTTATACATGATAAGAAAGAAATGACACAAATTTTATGGCCTCACGTAACTCGTAGGAGGGGCTAAAGGGGGCCACAAATGGGAACCCCCTAGTAACCTCCTTAATAAAATGCATAATGTTATCACAATTCATAATGGAAAAATATTTCAACGCTCTGCTTCAAGTTGGTGTATAGATATTATGCATGCTTTACTTTGTCAAGGCACTTCTTTTCCATCCCCTCAAGTTGATCCTCATAACGAAATTTGGCCAATTGTATAATCTTCTCATCTAACTTTTTCTTAATGAAGAATTTATAAATTTCAACGTGCTTTGTTTCGTGTTAAACTAGATTGTGAGCTATATCATATATAACTTTATTATCAAAACATTGAATTAGTTCTCTAGGTGAATAGCCCATATCTTGTAGAAGTAATTTTAACCATAATGCTTTACACAGTTCAAGTGCCATACCTTTAAATAAAGCTTTTTCACTTGAATGAGCAACAATATTTTGTTTCTTACTCCTCCCTATGATAAGGTTAGCACTTATAAATGAGAAGTATTCAAAAAGTGATCGTCTATCATTTATTACTCCAGTTCAATCCATATTCGTATAAACCTCTATATTTTGCTAATTAATAGTTTTAGCAAATAAAATTCCTTTTCCTGTAACATATTTCAAGTAGCGCAAAATTTGCATAACAATCTTCATATATTGTTCTCCAAGACTATGCATAAATTGGCTAATAATACTCAATGCATATGTGAGGTCAGGTATTGTATGAACCATATAAATTAGCCTCTTTACAAGTCTTCGATACCTTCCTTTGTCAACCATTATAAGTACCAAATTTTATAACTGTTAACTGTTGATTACTAAATCCAATCCCTTAATCTACCCAATCTCAATTATTAACTACTAACCACTAAACTTCCAACTTCTGTAACTGTTAACTATTAATTACCACATTCGACATGTAATTAAAATGGTCCTAGATTTCCAAATGCCATTTGGTGTATCATTCCATCCAAAATAAGGCTATGCACACACCTAAAGTCCCAACTTCTCCAATAGCTTGTGTTCTCCAACATTTTCCAACATTCAAGTCTAAAACAACACTTTGAGGAGAGTAAAACAATGTCATTATGCTTAAATTGTTTAACTTCAGTCTCCTTTTTACCAAAAGTACATCAACACTCCCTCTTATGACTGGAACGAAGTTGTTCTATTTAGTAATTTTAATTCTATCTTGTTATACAAACATCCTTCTTTACACTTAACTCCTAAAATCTAAATGTACCTTTTAGTCAAGCAACAAGAGGGTCTCACACCTTTTGCTTCCCCTATTCGTAATTATTCCAATACACCCTCTATTCCTTCCATCGATGACCAAGACTACATTTCCACCATCAAATTTTATGAAGTCAATGATCTTTTTAGTCCTAAAGTATCTCTTAATATTGTCATTTTCCTTAACTAATGGGTCTAGATAATGAATAGCCCTTTATTTGAGATATGGAATTCCCTTATGCCTAAATTGTACAGAACATACTTTATAAAGTTTGAACTGAAATTGAAAAAATGTACTATTTTAATAAATGACATACCTTAATATGCATTAAAAATCTTAATCTAGTTTCCTATCGCCAATGTTGCTACTCTCCTCCAGGTTCGTCGACTTTAAGAACTAAATCGAGAGTTACAACATAGGCTAGGGTATGTCATTTTAATGTTTGATGATTAAGGCTGAATAGAGTTAAGGATTTAATTTGATATAATAAATAGTGTGATTTTGAACATAGAGGAAGGAGTCACAACATAGGCCAAGCTTGTCATTTTGAGGGGAAATTTGGGGTTAGAACTTATATGACTACATTTTCCTATTTGGTTAAAGTTCTTAAGCTAATATAGTAAAAATATACTTAAAAATATTATGTCAGCAAGTTCCTAGTAAAGAGATAATATAAATCCAATCCATATAACAAAAGGTAATACTCAAACTATCCAAATAACGAATAAATTGATCCATGATAGGGATGGATTTTGTTATATTTTTGTATATCATTTAAATTGAATTCATCCCTATCTTTGGTTTAAAAATACTCAAATTTTGTTATTGTGTACTTAATGACGGGACTAATCTTCTAGCATAAGTTCTCAATCAAAGCATTAAGTTTTGGGAAGGGGTTCGAGTAAAAATGAAGCAAAGACTATGATTTTACAAGCTATACAATGGACTGAGAAGAGCTATATGACAAGTCAAAAGACCATCATATATCTTCGAGACTTGGGACCTATATGGTATATTACCAGACCACTGTATAAGTCACTAAACTGCCATATTATTCTCTTTCAATGAAAAAATGAGGACTTTCTAGCAACCATCATTCCTTTGTGCTCTTGTCTTGTTTCCCTAGAAATCTCTCCAGATTCTTAGTTTTTTTAGTGGCAAGATTTTGCCACTATTTTGATTTCAATCCATTTAGTGTAATGTTTGATGTAGTTTTATACTTTAAGAATAGTTCTTTAGAGATCTTTTATTTATATTTTCGTATTTCTATATTTTACAATGTTTAGATTTGATGTTTTTTAAGTTTTGGATTTGAACTTCATAGATAATGATATATATTGGATTTTATACTAATAGATGTCTTTCCTTTCCATTTCTATCATTGATTCCAATTGGTTAAACATGGTTTCTTATTGTTTTAGGTCTGACTTTTGTTAATTACTAGCATGTAATTTTAGTTTTTTTTTCTGAGTTGGGACTGCTAGAATTTCTTTTTTGTTTATATTAGTTTGAGTTTTGTTAATTGGGATACATTTAATTGACTAGTAGTACTAAAATCTTGAGTTTTCATTGAAGGAAGTGTTGAATCTCAATTGCCATTACTTATTTCATGTTTTCCAATATGTGTATTTTAGATTTAATTTCTGTTTTTGTTATAATTAGGATGTATGGTTAGGTGTTTAGGGGTTAGTGTTGGAAAATTTACGCAAGAATGAATCTAAGTGCAGACGAATTAATTTAAAATTTTTCCACAAGATCAAATTTAACAGAATTTAATTTGAAATAGAAATAAGAAAATAACAATGTTACACTAACCTATTTCGATTTCCTTGTTGCAATTTTCTTTTCCTTCACGAATCCATCAATCCGTGAACCGTTTAATCGTTCGATCTCTAATGGTATTCTCAAATCTATTTAGAAAAAACTCAAACTCTTTAAAAGGAAAAATGTAAGAAGTGCCTGCTCCCATTTTTTTAATTTTTCCTTTTAATATGAAAAGCAATATTTTTCATATCGTTGAACTTTATCGATATTACAAGTAAAGTCAAACTTTAGTTATAATCACAAATTAGTTTTAATTAGATTAAATATCACATATTGACCCTCAAAGTTTCTAAAACTTCTCAATTAAGTCCAACTTAATTCAAAATTTACTTTCTCCTTTATAGATATTTTATGTGTGACTTATTAAGTTCCTACACTTGCCATTGGTGGCCTCTAAAACCAGTCCTTCGCCCAATGGAAAACACAAATACTAAAGACATTAAAGCTTGAATAAATGAACAGAAACTTCATCAAGCAAACATAAACTCCGACTTTAATGGACAATAATCATAAGAGAAGCTAAAAAACACTTTAATTAATGATTATTAAAAAGAAATCAAACTAGCAAACCCAAACATTGTGTATTTCAGTGATTTAGTATAAACTCTTGTGTCTAATTACATAATCATTAAAACACCAGTAATGCATACATTATGCATTTAAAAGAAGTAGAAACTAAAAGATGTTATCAATTATGAAAGACCATCTGAAACAACTTTAGTTTTGCTAGAGGAAAGACTGCATTAATAACTTAAACAACTTTAGTTTTTAAGGAAACTAGATTATCAAACGTCAGGAAAAATCAAGATGGATCAACACAAAAACATTTCCAAAAAACCATGAATTAACATTCATCATAATTTCCAAAAACTTAATCATATGTTTTAAAAGAAAAACATCTACTCCAATCCAACATAATTTGTCCAGAAAACCATTAATCAATATTCATCAAATTTCCAAAAATAACCCAGATTTAAGTAACCGAACTAGTTGTAAAAACACTTTCTAAGCAAAGAGTAGGCAAGAAAAATGACGGACAGCAACAAAACATATGGAACACTTCCATAATGGTGCCGAAAACATGAGATTTCATATTATGGCATGTAATCTGGAACATTTCTAGAATAAAAGCAAAACCAACAAGGACTTTTAGAATGATTTTAGAAATAAAACAACATAAATAGGCAATGGGTTTGTAAAGAAAATAACATGTATAGTAAAACTAAAATCACATTCCAAAAATAAAAAACATATAGCAACAAAAATATGTATGGAACATTTCCAAACATAACAAAACCATACAACTCTTGCAGATATAAAATCAATTAGAATCAAGTACACTTATCAAATTAAACTTGTTAAAGGTGGCTCTGATACCAATGTTGAAAAATTTACGCAAGATCGAATCTAAGGGCAACAGAATTAATTTAAAAATTTTCCATAAGATCAACTTTAACAGAATTTAATTTGAAACAAAAACTAGAAAATAACAACATTACACAAACTTGTTTCGATTTCCTTGTTGCAATATTCTTTTCCTTCACGAATTCGTCAATCCACGAGTCGTTCAATCGTTCAATCTCTAATGGTATTCATAGATCTATTCATAGAAAACTTAAATTCTTTAAGAGAAAAAAATGTAAGAAGTGCTAGCTCCATTTTTTTAAAATTTTCCTTTTTATATGAAAAACAATAATTTTCATATCTTTAAACTTTATCGATATTACAATTAAAGTCAAATTTTAGTTATAATTACAAATTAGTCCTAATTAGATCAAATATTACATATTGACCCTTAAAGTTTCTAAAACTTCTCAATTAAATCCAACTTAATTTAAATTTTACTTTCTCCTTTATAGATCTTTTATGTCTGACCCATTAGGTTCTTAATATGTTAGCAATGAATATAAATTATAATTAGAATAATCAATTAGAATTAGATAAATTAAAACTTCTTTTAATTTATCTTTACAGATGCATGGTTATGATGTATAATTTATTCCCTTCATCATCCAATGCTCCAATTGGACTTAGAGTATAGAATTAGTGTCTACTCTAAATAATCCAATCATGTTTGTTCTTGCTAATTAGTAAATGATTTATAATTGATATTTGAAAACAACTTTTTCAAATCTCAATCCACTCAGGCCAGAGATTCTTAAAATCATTACTAGTCAAGAATAGTAGAAAATTCTCCCTAATTACTTTAGGGTGACGAATTCTTTATTGATTCACTAAAATATCTTCATATATTTCATACGATACCCAATAACTACTGAAGTGAACTATTCTAAAGAATAGATCATAAGTAGCATCAAAATACAGTAATTCCTACATGAGATAACTTTAGTAATCTCAAGTCTAAGGATAAATTATACAACTAATATAATGAGATGATTCATAGACACACAAGTAATGTTTTATTTGAGATTCTTATAATCGAGTCAGTTCAATGAACTTATTCTCTAATAAGCACCCATATATTCGTTTAAGTATCTCCACACTTTAATTTGTGAGATCAATTAATTTCTTTATAAGAAAGAAATTAAACATGTGCTAATCTAACCATTCCATCAATACCTCATCTTGATGAAACTTTTACTGGGAAAATTTTAGGAATAATAATAAAGAAATGCAATTCGAATCTCATAATTATAATGGCATTATAATTTCTAATTACACAGTAATTATTCCATTAATTTTATCTTTATGATTAATAATTAAAATAATTAATGAACATACAAAGATAAAAAAAAATGCCTATTATTGAATTAAAAATATAATGCCATACAAATAAATTACAATTAACAAATTGGTTGCAATTGCATAAACCAATAGTTGGAAGATAAAAAAGGGATAATAGGCAATTATTAGTAAGAATGTGATTGAGTTTTATTGAAATTGGTACTTTTAGGCTTAGATTGGTTTGATACTTTAGTTTAATGTTAGGAATTAGAAGTTATCTCTAGACTTGATTACCCTTTTTGGTAATTTCCTAACTCAAATACTAGGATTAAGCGTGTGATACGTAATAGTCATTCGTAAATTTTGAAAGTAACAATAGACTAGTTGGAATTGTAAACAAACTTAACTAATTAGTCTAAGATTCCAATCCTTTATATTACACTTTCCAAACATGTAAGTTAGTGGCCTGAGTTAATTATTCCTTTTCACCTAATGATTCTTCACTGTTAAACTAAAAGCCTATTCGAGGTCATAGCGAAGTTAGGGGTTTGCTTAAAGCTTGTTAGATTTACCTATTTTTTAGGAATAGATTAATGATTGTCTCAGAATTCCGATGATACCTTCTATCCATTTCTTTTATATTGTTATTAGTCCTATCATATTTTGCATTATATTTATCTCTTTGGTTGTGTCAATTGCATTTCAATTCATATCATTTTCTTCGCTTCATGGGTTTTTTTTCTTTCATCTACAATATTTGAAATAACAATAGCATTCTAACTCCCTGTAGGTTTGACCCTAACTCAATCTATTATACAATTAGATAGTTAGGAATTTATTATTTAGTAGACTGCGACGACTTACTAATCTATTATAACAATATCCAAAAGTCCCAACAGAAGAATAGAAAATAAAGCCAATCTAACTGTTGACCTACTTATAACTTAGTGAAATAAACTTGAGCGATATGAAGATTCTCGATAACTATAATTAGACTTTTGAAAAGATAAAAGGGTAAGGAAAGCCTATTCAATAAGAATTTCATTATTATACCCTTATAAAATGTAATTCACATACATAGATGAACTATAATAGTTATTTAGGAATGTCACTCATATACATATATCAATATTTGATAACATTTTCATCTCAAAATAAATCATGATCATGATGCAAAACAATTATTCTAAGTTGTCCACTCTAACTAATTTTCATTATTCTCTATATTAAGGGCCCTGCTTAACCTAATTAATATATCCAATGATCTGTTGGCTCATAATATCATGTCACAAATCTGAAACTCTATGCGGATAAATCAAATACTAAAAGGATAAAATATAGGTATCTCTGGCACAAGTATTTTTCAATCATATCTCATTGACATATCAGCACTACATTGGTGCCTAACCACGATAAAGAGTGATAACGGATAGTAGATCCTTAACCAAAATTCAAGCCATTCCATTATACAGTGTTAGTTACAAAAATATCTACAATTAATTTTGTGTATTCTTAGATTTGTAATCCTATTTTCATTTATTGTATTCCTATACATAGACTCTCAACATCTTGTATAAATAGATTGTAAAACTTTGTTATGAAATATAACAAGAACAAACTCTTCTCTTTTATTATGTATCCCAAACCAATACTTCACTATAGGTCACCTTATGAGGTTTTATATACAATCAAACCCAACCTTACTCATCTATAGGTTTTTGAATGTGCTTGTTTCCTTTTTCTTGGTCAAAATTTTTCTAACAAACTTACTCCTAAATATACCGCAAGCATATTTCATGGGTACTTTCCTCCTTATAAAGGTTATAAATTTTTGGACCCCCAAACCAATAAAATCCATATCATCTCATCATGTTCGATTCCTTGAAATATTTTTTCCCTATACCCAATTAACTTCTCTGACAACCTCCGTTAGGATAAGATCAATGGTCTTGTCTACTGTACTGTCACTCTTTCCACTTCAGTTGCCTCTCTTGCAATTAGATGAACTACTGCCCACCATCTCTAGACTCGTCTAAAGAACCACTTCCTGTAACAAACCACTGCTCGATAGTCACTCTTCCAACGCCGCTCAATACTAAAAAGAACAACTCATCAATCTCAAAATATCTTACCATCCTTTCCACTACAGCTGAAGACCTTGCCGCCATCAGAGGCACCGTTGCTGATGAAGATCTAGTTCTGTTCTCGCTTAACGGCCTGCCTTCTGACTACGAAGCCTTCATCACTGCCATTGAAAATAGAGAGATGCCCCATTCATTTTAAGGCCTTCGCATGTAGCTACTACTCTATGAACAATGGTTGCAAATTTATCACACCCCTAATGAGCTTCTTGCTGACACTACTCTCGCTGCCTCCACCAACTTTATCGGAAGATGCACTAGACATGCCATCAACAGGAGTTGCTTTCGGTTACAAGACCACCGAAACCCTAATGCCTCTTCTTCCCTTTTATATAAATCTCCTATGGGCTTGTGGCCCAATCCATTAAATCCAAAACTCATCAGCCAGCCCAGCCCCACCAACCTACTAAACTAGGCCTTTCATCAACCCAACCCCAACAAGCCCAACCCAATCTCTACCCTCTAGCCCATTACCTAACCTAATACAATACCTTGACACAATTATCCCTAAACCCATCCCACATGTCAAATATGCCATAAAATAGGACAAAATGCAGTTCGATTCCATTTTCGATATTTTAATTCTATAAATGCTCACCCTTACCCCCGTTCCAATCAAAACACTTTTCATACCCCCTTTAATGCCTTAAACATATAAGATCATACCTCTAGCACCCTAACCGAATGGCTTCTTGATACTAGTGCAACCTCTCACATGGCACCTAATATATAACTTCTCAATTCTATGGAACCATGTGATGGCGATAACGAAGTACTTGTTGGTAATGGCAATACCCTTCCAATTGTTTCAACTGGTTCATTCACACTTACTCAAAATTCTAAAACTCTGTACCTTTGAGATGTTTTAATTATTCCCAAACTCACTACAAATCTTTTATCTGTTGGAAAATTTGTTTGTGATAACTCATGTTCAATTGAATTTAATCCTTTTTTTTTGTTATGTTATGAAGGACCTCAAAACCAAGACATCACTTATGGTAGGTATCATCCACGAAACTCTCTACGCAATGTTGATTCCTCGAACCTTCTCAAATTTAGTTGCCTTCACAGCCTCCAACGTCTGCTCTGACATCTGGTATAAAAAACTTGGTCATCCATGCCCTCAAACTTTCTCCAAATTATCTTTTAGTCTCTTTGTTAAACCTTATATAATAAAACATTGTACATTGTGTCTTCAAGGTAAAAGTACTATATTACCATTTTCTGCTTCATCATGTATGTCCATTACTCTTTAGAAACTTATTCACTATGATATATGGGGACCATCTTCCACTCTCTCTTTATCTAGTTATCGTTATTTTATAATTTTCATTAATGACTTCAATCATTATACATGAATCTATCCTTTAACTAACAAATCCCAAGCCTTTCACCAATTCCAACATTTCAAAACCCTAATTGAAAAACTTTTTTCCATAAAAATTAAAATGTTTCAATGTGATGGAGCCAATGAACTCATAAAAGGACCCCTTATCTGATACCTAACCAATAATGGTATAGCCTATCACATCTCTTGTCTGAACACCCCTTAATAGAATGGTATTGCTGAAAGAAAAATTAAAAAAATCATTGAAACCATTCTCACCCTACTTATCTATGTATCCCTTCCTAAATCCTTTTGGTTTGAAGCCTTCTCAATAGTTGTCAAAATAATTCTTTGGTATTTGCGATCTACTACTTCCTATAGGTTACACTTCACTACATCTCCCAAACTCAATCTCACTGTATTTTCTAATGCTGACTGGGCTGGATATCCTGATGATCGTTGCTCAACTTCTGGATATTATATTTACTTGGGATCTAACCCTATCTCTTAGAGTGCTAAGAAACAGTCAATGGTTGCTTAATATAGTACTAAAGCAGAATATCAGGCATTGTACTTGCCTCTATAGAACTTTATTAGATAACCTTACTGCTTCACAAAATTGGCTTGCCCAACCTACAACTAACTTTATGGTGTGATAATCTTGGCGGAACTTTTCTCGCTGCAGATCTTACTACTCATAAATGCACCAAATATATTAAAATTTATAATCACTTTATTTGAGATCTAGTAGCTAAAACGTCTCTCTTTATCAGGCACATTTCAGCTAAAGATCAAAATGTTGATATCATAACTAAGGCTCTTCCCTCCACCTCATTTCATTAACTACGGAGCAAGCTCACTATTGTTTCTCCTATGAGCTTGAGAGGGGATAATAACATATAGTAAATCCTCAGCCAAAATTCAAGCCATTCCATTACACAGCATCAATTACAAGAATCTCTTTAATTAATTTTATGTAATCTTAGCCTAGTAATCCTCATTTCATTTATTATGTTTCTATACATAGACTCTTAATATCTTGTATAAATAGATTGTAAAACTTTGTTATAAAATATAATAAAACATACTCCTCTTCTATTCTATGTACAGAGTATCTTAGGACTCATGATACCTCAATATCATTCCAGTAACTACCCTCAAGAATAGGACATCCCCGAAACTTAGATTGTCTTGATACTTTCTTCACATATGAGTGCCTAGTTCGCATTGAGTAGGTAATTCAATCCTTGTCCCTTTATCCTTTTAGAAGTTTGATTGTGGTTATTTGGAACTCCTAGATCGCTCCAGTTTATTTCAATGAGTTATAAGTAGGCAAGCATCAGGCTTAGCTTTTTTTTTTATTCTTTTGCTGAGACTTTTGGATGTTGATATATTGGACTAATTTATTCATTCTTTGATAAATTAAGTATTACTTTCTATTATATGGATTAGATTTGTGTATTGGACTTTTCTAATGAACTTTATAGGATTTGAGTTTAAATTTGTTTGTATTTGATTTCAGATGAGTTTCGAGGAACATTACGTTAGATGATATCAGAGCAAATATACTTTCTTCAAGATCAATTTTAATAAATTAAATGACCAAAAAATTGATAACGTGTTTTGTATAAAGTGTAGGATAGTTTTTGGAGATACTAATGTTAGCCTAGAGGTGACTAAGGAATCTATTAACTTTGTTCATGCTTCACATATATCGGAGCATAAAGATAATAGTAAAAATTTTTAAATTGCACCCTTATAATACTTTTTTTTATGTGCAAAATTATGTGATTTAATAATTAATATGGATTATTTTAATATTAACAATTCTTTTCATTATTTTTAAGATTAATTAATTGGTAAATTTCTTTGTGATATAATATTTTTCTTAAAGTGGGCAATTAAACTAAATGTTGATTAGTGTGGAAAATATTTTAAATGATTATTTAATTATTTATTTAATTTAGTTTTTTTTCATTTATCAATTAATTAATGGAATTTGTTACGATATTCTATTTAATTGAGAGTTATTGAAATACTAATTGATTGAATTTATTATGACAATTAGGAGTACTTTATTACAAATTACTGCATCTTGGGCATTTATATATATTTTTAATATTAGAGAACTAAAACCTTATATAATAAATGATTAAGATTAATGACTGTATATCAAAGGAATAAAATTAGGATCAATTGGCTTGACAGTTTGAGACTTAGTATTAGAGTAACGACTTACTTAAGTCAGGATATGTTCAGTGGTCCTAGTTGATGTATGAATATATAATATTGATATTGAGATGATATGAGATTTATATGGGTTGGATACTTATGTGTGGAGCAGTTGCAGAATCATTTAAAGTCTCAGGGATACCCTATACCGCGGCTAGGCACTTAAGTGGTGCTGGAGTATTAGTGAGATATAACCAAGCAGGTTTATGTCTTACCCTAGTACTTCTCCTAAGTGAATCTCCATAATCAACTTCATTTTTAGTGGAAGCCACTGTAAGGTCAATGTTATGCTCAGATATTTATTCAGGTAAGGTTGTTGGCTGGTGGAGAAGGACAGGTGCAGAGGAATTGGAGTCCAGATTGGCTGATATGGTTGGTAAAGGTACATGAGGTGGTGAAGGATAAATAAGTTTGTATGGAAATTGAATTTCATGAAAGACTACATCTTGGGATACCAAAATTTGGTGGGTTTCAAGGTCAAACAGTCTAAGAGCCTTCTGGCCTAGATTATAACCAATAAAGATACATTTATAAGCTCTTTGGTCAAATTTATCTTTGTAGGGTGAGGTGTTAGAGTGAAAAATAAACAACCAAAGGTTTTAAGAAGGGAATAGTTATATGGCTGACCAAATAAAATTTCATAAGGTGAGTTCCATTGTAAGAGGGCAATGGGTAGTTTGTTGATTAGGTAACTGGCAGTGAGTATGGATTTTCCCTAGAGCTTTCTAGGTAGAGAGGCCTAAAACATGATGGCTCTAGTAACATGAAATAAGTGCTTATGTTTCCTTTCTACAACCCTATTTTACTGGGGTGTGTAGACACAGGATTTCTAATACAATATGCCTAACTTTAAAAAAATTTAACAATCCTTACTGAGAAATTTAGATCCATTATTTGTCCTAATGACTTTCACTCTTTTCTTAAATTGATTAAGTGTCATTTTGAAGAAAACTTTTAGGATATGGATTACTTAAAGTTTATTAGTCATTAAGTAGGTCCAAGTAGCCCTACTATAATCATCAACTACTGTTAGGAAAAAATGTGCACCTGATAGAGATTTCTGCCTATAAGGGCCCCATATATTTACATGAATCAACTGAAAAATTTTAGTGGTATAAATATTACTGGGGGAGAAAGATAATCTCTATTGCTTAGCCACGGGATAGATATCATAAAAATGATCTAAAACTTTCTCTTTATCATCAATGCTATCAATGTGTCTCAATACATCTGTAGATTGGTAGTCTAACCTTAAATTTCAAACTAAATTCAATGATACTGAATTAACAACCTCATAAACAATTTGTTAGATACATGAACTATACTGCAGAATAGTTTCTTTACATAATGACTTCCTATTTAGAATGTATAATTTCCCAACTACTTTCCCTACAGCCAGTATCCTCCTAGTCTTTAGGCCCTGTATAGTATAGTGGGAAGCATAGAATTTGAAAACAATCAAAGTAGTGTTGACTAATTTACTAACAAAAAGCAAGTTGTATTTGAAGGTTACAACATTCGAAGCATTTGTTAAAATGAGGTTAGAATGTAACATGATATCACCTATATGATGAATAAGTTTCAATAACCCATCTGGTAGAGAAACAGGGGTAAATTTATCAACAACAACAGGGCTTTTAACATATTATAGTCCACACACATATGATTAGAACCTCTATGTCTAATATCCATCACCCCAGTTCCAATTAATCAAGACAAGTCATAGCTTTAAAAAGAATTGTACCTACAAAGTCATTCAAGTGGGAAAAATCCACCATGATTGGATCTGATGGAACTTTCTCTTTCATTAGCTTCAGTAGCTCTGGTTTGATCATCTCAACCAAGTAAGGATTCTTTCTATCCTCCTCTGTTTCATGTTTGATATAAACATCAATTGTGTTAGATGCAAAGGATTTGCTTATGGTTTTGTCCCTTCATTCCTGTAATTCTTTATACCAATTACGAACCCCATCTAACTTAAAACAAGTATCCTTTTTATGGTCATTTTTCTTTAAATAATTATAGAACAATTCACTCTTATATACCATTCCTCCCTTTTGCTTCTATTTTCCCTAGCTATCAGTGTATTCAGTTGATTCCTACACATCTGTGCTTTAACCATCATGGCATTAGTTTCTAATGTTTCAAAAATTTTAGAATACACTTCCCTCTACTTCTCAACCCATAAGACAATTGAGTAGGCTTTGTTAACACTAGGTAGGGGATCTATACTTAATATCTGATTCCCAACATTGTCATGTCCTTCATTCAAATCCATCAAGAATTGCATGAGTTGATTAAGGGAAACTATGTTAGCCATACCTTTACCAGTATCATAAATACACGGTTATGCCCCCCCACATGTACAATATGGTGTCGACATCAAACAAACAAGTTCATCCCAAAGTTTTTTTAACTTCATAAAATACCTAGCATTATTCCCTTGAGAGATGAAACTGATCTCTCTTTATAACTGATAAATCAATGGCCTATTAGACTCTTCGAATCGCTCTTTTAGCTTTACCCATAGCTATCTTGCAGAATTTATATAAATAAAAGCTTCAACGATTTCCTTATAAATACTGTTTAAAATCCACGATCTCATCATGTAATCTACTTGATTCCAGTGAACAAATTTAATAGAATTTAGGTTAGGCTTTGGGCAACTCCCATTAACAAACCCTAATTTCATTTTCATTCCTAGAGTTATTCTAACAGATCTACTCAAGCTCAGGTAGTTTTTGTCAATTAAAAAGGAAGGCATAAAAGTCATACCTGGATGATCAAACCCTTGTAACTAAAGAAGACTCTCATCTCCATATATCTGGCTTCTAGGGAGAGTTTCAAACCCTGCTTCATTTGTAGGGTTCTCGATTAGAACACCCAGAGCCATCGAAAACCAGATCATCTACTAAATTGACTCGGAAGTGAGCTGAATCAAGGACCCAAATACTTCTCTAATACCATGAACAAATACCTGCAAGAAGCTTTAAAACAATCGAGGGATGAAAGAGAAAACCATCCTTTTCTCATTTCATAAAAAAACTATGTACAGTGCCTATTTTGTTATAACAAAAGGACCAAAATAATAACTGGGAACAAAAGACTAATCTAGTCTCACTAACAAAACTATAACAAAATAATAACTAATAACAAGATACTAACATAACTATAACTAATATTTTACAGTTTGTTACATCTATATATGTGATATATATTTTATAAAAGTACAATAATGAAATTTTTATTAAGTAAACAACTCATTCTTTATCCTTTTATCTTTTCAAGAGTGTGATTGTGCTTATCAGAAACCCCCAGATCACTCGACTTTATTTCACTAAGTTGTAGGTAGGTTAGTAGGTTAGTAGTAGGTTAGTAGTTGTGTGATTGTGAGTTGTGCTTTTTATTGTGGTGGTTGTGTTTTTATATTGATTGTTGTATTTTTTTCGATTTCTGTGTTATATTAATATGAATTTTTTTCAATTTTCATGTTTTAAAACACAGGAAACAAAAAAAAATTCAAAACCCAACTAAACAAGCACTTAACTTTAGAATAAAGAAGAGTAAACCATTAAATGAGTTCGCTCGTGGAAGGAGGGAACAGGAGTATTCTTCCTCGTAGGTTCCCTCCACCCTTCATTCGTCATCTCCATAATGTATACCTCCATCATCACTTCCCCCTCAACCACCCTATCGCTGCCTTTGAATGACATAACCCACCTCCCCATAACAGTAGCGTACACCTATAATATAAGTCACTTCTTTTCCATCCCCTGCTCCTCAGCATATTTGACCTAAAACACCACCATCTCTATCTTCCTGAATAATACTTATGCCTTGTAAATATAGATGGAGGGAATAGGAAGCTAGGAGTCGTCGGTGAGATGGAGGGCAAGAAGTTGAGGGAAAAAGACGACGACACTACGAAGGAGGAGGTGGAGGAGTTCTTCGCTATACTTAGGAGGATACTGTTGGGACTTCAGGCGCGTTTACACAGAAGTTCAAGCACTGGGAAAAGCAAATACAAAGTTTCTGTTGGAAACGTATTTCAACACTGCTTCTAGTTATTTTGCAAAGAAGATTGCCTATTAAATAGGCAGAGATATAAGCCAAATAAATAAGTTTAGAAAAATAAGGGTGCACAACTATCATGTGCTTGACTACAACAAATTAAGAAAAAACAAGAAACACTAACGGGAAAATGCAACAGAAAAATAGGAACAGAGCAGAAAAATAGGAGCTGAGTAGAACTGAAGTTTGAATCAGTTCTCAACACTCCCCCTTAATTCAAACTTGCAGACTCATAATTGTGACCTTAGATATTCATGCTTGTTTCTTGGCAGAGATTTTGTCAGGATATCTGCAACGTGTTCATCTGTATTACAATACTTCAAGATTATAGTTCCTTCAGCAACAAGATCCCTGATGAAGTGAGCTCTTATGTCAATATGCTTTGTCCTACCATGATACACTGGGTTTTTTGACATTGCAATAGTGGCTTTGTTGTCACAATAGACTTCGGTTGCTTCACACTGGTCTTGGCCGAGATCAATCATTACCCTCCTTAGCCAGATTGCTTGACATGCAGAAGAAGTGGCTGCCATATACTCAGCTTCTGAAGATGACAAGGCTGTGGTAGCTTGCTTCTTTGAGCTCCAGGAAATAGCTCCTGAACCAAGACTAAACATGTAGCCTGAGGTGCTCCTCCTGTCCTCTATGCATCCTGCCCAGTCACTATCAGTAAACCCAATCAATTTAAAATCTGATACATGATAATACCATATGCCAAGATCCATGGTTCCAGCCACATAACTCATGATTCGTTTAGCAGCACCAAAGTGATGCCTGGAGGGAAAGTGCATGAATCTTGAAACCACTCCCACCGAGAATGCAATGTCTGGCCTTGTTTGTGTCAAGTAGATTAGGCCACCAACCATACTTCTGAAAAGCTTTTCATCCACTAAACCAGTCCCATCATCAACTTGCAACTTCTCATTTACATTCATAGGTGTAGGTGCTATTTTACAGTTCATCATGTTAAATCTTTTGAGAAGATTCATAGCATAATTTCTTTGAGAAATAAACACCCCTTCTTCAACTTGCTTTGCTTCTATTCCAAGAAAGTAATGTAATAAACCCAAATCTGTCATGTCAAACTCCTTTTTCATGCATATTCGAAATTCATCAATAAGTGAAGAAGATGAACCCATGTATATCATATCATCAACATAGAGGCATACAAAAAGAAGATTTTTACCTTGCCTTTTTGTATAAAGAGTGGGTTCATTCTTACTTCTCTCAAAGCCATTTTGCAGGAAGTAAGAATCAATTTTTGCATACCAAGCCCGAGGTGCCTGCTTCAAACCATACAAGGCTTTTTTCAATTTGTAAACTTTTTCTTCTTTCCCAGAGATAATAAAACCTTCAGGTTGAGATACATACACTTCTTCTTCCAACTCACCATTCAGGAAGGCTAACTTAACATCAAACTGATAAACATACCAATGTAGTTGAGCAGCTAGGGCAAGGAAAGTTCTTACAGTTTCAAATCGTGCAACAGGAGAAAAAGTGTCTTTATAGTCTACACCTTGTTTTTGCGAGTATCCCTTTGCCACTAGTCGCGCTTTGTGTTTTTGAACGCTCCCATCCGCATGGAACTTTGTTCTAAAGACCCATTTTACTCCAATAGCCTTTTTTCCTTTGGGAAGGTCCACCAATTCCCAAGTTTTGTTTCTTTGTATTGCTGCAAGTTCTTCGTTCATGGCAATGGTCCATTCTTCTTTCACGGCTGCTTCTCCAAAAGTAATTGGATCAGAAACAAACATAGCTTGTGTTGATGCATAGATTTCTTTGAGAGATCTTGTTTTTCTTGGAGGAGTATCATCTGATGAGCTTGACGATGAGGGGCTGCTCCCTACTCCTGATGAGGAAGGAGTATCATCCAGTGAGCTTGAGGGATCCGAGATTGAAGGAGAACTTGGAGGTGTTTGTGGTGGTCTCTCATCTGGCTGAGTTTCCATGCTTGTTGGAACTTCAAATGGCACAACTCCTTCTTCACTTTCATGCCAATCCCACCTTGCTTCTTCATTGAAAATGACATTCCTGCTTATGATAACTTTACAGTTGACAGGATCATATAGTCTATAGGCTTTGGAGTTATAACAATAACCCATAAAAACACATTTGACAGATTTCTCATCAAGCTTACTGTGTTTGTGAGCATCAACCAATACATATGCAATACAACCAAAGATTCGCAAATGACTTACCGAAGGTCTCCTTCCTGTCCAAGCTTCATAAGGTGTTCGGTCTAGTACTGCTCTTGTTGGAGATAAATTTAAAATATAAACTGCTGTGGCTATTGCTTCTCCCCAGAATTGGGTCGGCAACTTTTTTTCTTGCAACATACTCCTTGCCATTTCGACCACCGTACGATTCTTTCGTTCTGCTACACCATTTTGCTCAGGTGTATATGGTGCAGTCAGCTCCCTATAGATCCCATTCTCTTCAAAAAAAATGTTGAAATCTTTAGATATAAATTCGCCACCTCTGTCTGTTCGTAATACCTTGATACATTTGCCAGTTTGCTTCTCCACTAGAGCCTTAAATTTCTTGAATGCCCCAAAAGCTTTAGATTTGAGTTGCAGAAAATAAACCCAGCTCATCCGGGTATGATCATCTGTAAACAACAGGAAATAGAGACTTCCTCCAAACGACTCAGTTTTCATTGGGCCACATAAATCCGCATGCACAAGTTCTAAATTACTTGGAGCTCTCCATGATTTTCCAACAGGGAATGATTTTTTACTTTGTTTACCATACACACATGCTTCACAGAAATCAATCGACTCAATACTAGGCAATCCAGAAACCATTTCTTTTTTATGCAGCAATTTTAATCCTTTCATATTCAAGTGTCCATATCTTAAATGCCACATTTTGGATTCATCTTTTCCTTTAACAGTCAAGGCATGCTTCTCAATGCAAGCAATTTCTAAAGGAAACAACTTATTTTGTGTCATATTTACCTCAGCCATAATCTGGTTTGTCTTCTGCTCCTTGATTATGCAGGAGGAATTTTCAAACAGCACTGAAAATCCATTAGCCACCAACTGTCCCACGCTTAGCAGATTTTGTGTTAAGATGGGAATAAAGAACACGTTGTGGAGAAGCTTAATGTCTCCACCACTGCTAACTGCTACAATGCCTTTTCCCTCAACTTGCATTTGTTTGTCATCTCCCAACCTCACCTTAATCTTGTACGATTCATCTAGATCTTTGAATAAAGAGTGCAAGCATGTCATATGGTTAGAACATCCACTATCCAAAAACTAGATATTACCTAAACTTTCCTTATTTTCTAGTCTGCCATAAACAACTTGAATTACTCCTCTTCTTCTTCTACTGCTTCTTCTGCATAATTTTCCTAGTTTGCCATCCTCTAACAATTTGCCTTGACGTGCCCATAACGTTCGCAATAATGGCACTGAACTGACTGCCTTTGCCCATCACTGTATCGACCTTGTCCTCTTCCTTGAGATCCTCTACCGCGATAGCCTCCTCTTCATTGGCTCCAAGATTTTTCAGAGGCTTCTTGTTGATATGAGGCCTCCCCCTTTTCGTGGAAGGCTTTCTCTTCACCTTGCTCAATTGTGTGGTTCAATCGAGCTTCATGGGCTTTCAACGATCCCATCAACTCTTCAAATGAGAAAACAGTTAGATCCTTTGATTCTTCTATTGCAACCACAACATGATCAAATTTTAGGGTCAAGCTTCGTAAAAATTTTGACACCACTATTTAGTCACTGCACTTCTCGCCGAAGGATCTCATGTTACTAATAATGGCAGAGACCCTTGAGAGATAATCTTGCACAGACTCATCAATCTTCATAACAGAAGTCTCAAAATCTCGCTGAAGAGACTGCAGTTTTACTGCAATGACTTTTGCATCCCCCTGGAATTCCTGCTGCAAAATTCTCTAGACCTCCTTAGATGTTGTTGCTGCCATAATCCTTGAGAATATATTCTCATGGACTGCTTGATGAATAAAAAATAGTGCCTTCGAATCTCTCTTCTTATTTTCCTTCAACCGAGCCTCATCATCTGGTAATGGATAACCATTCTCTACTAAATCCCACAAATCTTGGGACTTGAACAAAGTCTTCATCTTAATACTCCAGAATTCATACTTCTCTCCATTGAAAACTGGAATGAGAGGCTGGGAAGATGAAATAGGATTTGATGCCATTGCTCACTTTCTCTCGTGTTTGTCCCTCTTTCCTTACTTCTCTCAATTGCCCAGTACAAGACCCAACAAGGCTCTGATACCACTTTGTTGGGAATTCAGGCACGTCTGCACAGAAGGTCAAGCACTGGGAAAAATAAATACAAAGTTTCTGCTGGAAACGTATTTCAACACTGCTGCAATTTATTTTGTAAAGAAGATTGCCTATTAAATAGGCAGAAATACAAGCCAAATAAATCAGTTCAGAAAAATAAGGGTGCACAACTATCATGTGCTTGACTACAACAAATTGAGAAAAAACAGGAAACACTAACGGGAAAATGCAACAGAGAAATAGGAACAGAGCAGAAAAATAGGAACAGAGTATAACTGAAGTTTGAATCAGTTCTTAACACTCCCCCCTGATTCAAACTTGCAGACTCATAATTGTGATATTAGATATTCATGCTTGTTTCTTGGCAGAGATTTTGTCAGGATATCTGCAACTTGTTCATCTGTATTACAATATTTCAAGATTATAGTTCCTTCAGCAACAAGATCCCTGATGAAG
>JAOXYD010200111.1:0-22263 GCA_028565735.1 Pinacopodium congolense | reverse complement strand
CACAATCCTTTTTTGGGAAGTGAAGGTGATAACTGTTAGGAGTCATTTATATTAGTTTTTATACTATATTTTAATGTCTTTATATTAGTTTTTATATTACATTTTGATTGCTTGTAATGACTGTACATTTTTTAAGCATATAAAAGATTCATTGTTATTTCAATTTAAAGTGAAAGATATGCAAGAAGCTATATACATTTTAGAGTTAAGATTCTCAGAGATTATGATTTCTTCCTTAAGCATATATATATATATATATATACTTAAATGTTTTAACATGAAAAATTATAAACTAATTGATAATCTTATTACTAAAGGTAAAAGTCTCAACAAGAAGTTTTGACCATCATTTGCATAAATAAGGGAACAAGTGACAAATATTTTGTATATCAATGTAATTAGAACTCACATGTATGCAATAATAAGATTAGATGTAGATAAAGTTATAGGGATGTAGAATGGGAATGAGATTTAAAAGAAAGAAAACTTGTCTTGAGATTTAATTTCTTATAAAAATAGTACAATATAATGGGAAAGTAAGAAATAATCTTGGCATTATATTATTCATAAGAAGTTGTGTGATTTAGATGATTCTTGTTTAATTTGGGAATAACTAGGAGCAATAATGATATGATGACAATTAATTGTGATAGTCAAGTAGCTATTATTTACATTAAAGATTTTAAATACATTTGTAAAACCAAGTATATATACATTAAGTAAAATTATATGAAAGATATAATTATATGAATAAAAGTGAATATGAAATATACATCTACATGCGATATGGAGATAGACTTAATAATAAAACCAATTTCCTGATACACATACGGAACATGTGAAGTTATTAGGTTTATGTAGATATTTAAATACAATATATAAACATTTCTATATGCATATTCACTCATTGTGTTTTCATGCTTAAATGTCAAATAAGTGCTGACATTATTTGACTATGTGTCATTGATTTTTTGACATATGTTACTTTAAGTAAATTCATTTCACATATAAGTATATATCAAATAGATATGAGACTATCCATCTTATATGGACAATTGCCTTTAATATTTATATTGACCATAGATGAGGTGGGTTTAAGATTTGTTATCTAAGTAATAGTCGAGAGTAAAACTTAAACTATTAATACAATTCTAGATAAAAGGATAAAAAGAAAACTATTTTAAAGTGATCAAATGGCCACTATTTTTGTCTTAAATTAGCATATGTGAGCTTTAAAAGATAAATATTGAAATAGAAAAATGTACTTTAGATCATACATTGTGTATGTTTGACTTGACATTTATACACGGTTTTGTGAATGAAAGGCATGTACAGTGAAATAAAACGGGTTAATACCATATCACATAACTTGTACCATGGTGCTAAAATAACCATGAAGGAATTGAGTAACAAGATCTTAACTTATATTGTGTGAGATTTTCAAGGTTAAAAGGAACCTTATCATCAACTTACATTGTGTGAGATCCTTCAGGTTAAAAGGGACCTCATCATATACCTCATAACTCTTATCAAAATCTTGATAATTGAGTTTAAGGTTTGCTAATCCTATAAACAATTTTAGAGAAGTAAAATAAATGAAATTAAAAAATAATGGATTATTGACAATGATTAAGTGTCATTACTTATTTCAAATTTACAGAAAATATTCTACTCCTTAATTATATAATCGTTAGAATCCTCCTTTATGGCCAATTACATATTTTCCTATATTTAAAATTTTATTATAGAATAAGAGACATACTACATGTACTATATAATTATATGTTGTATCACAAAATAAATATAAAAGTCTAGGTCTCTCTCCCATCTTTGTCTTCATTATTCAACATAGTATTAAAGCCTACCTCAAACCTTGTTCATAAATCTTAGCCTTTGAAACCAAATTTTTCATTCATTGTTGGTCTTGAAATAAGGGATCAACAATTGATAACAAAAATACTACCATTATGGCTATGAATCAATTTCCAAACTCTATTGAATCACTTAACAACAACTTACTGATCAAATTTAGATTAAATGATAAAAACTTCAAAAATTGGTCATGGATGATTGAAGTTCATGCCATAGGCCTGAATAAACTTAAATATTTGAATGTTCATATATCCACGACTAGATGAAGAAGATCCAAATTACTCAAAATGGTGTACAGAAGATGCCATTATGTAAGGGTGGTTGTTAAAAACTGTGGAACCATATCTCTTTGGTTTATTTGTTGATCTTCCAACAACTGAAGAAATTTGGGATATTGTTACTCATACGTTCTACGGTGGAGTTAATGAATAATAATTTCATGAAATATGTTGTAAGCCCATGAGAACAAGATAGAATGTACTTTTAGTTAACTTATAACATGCAGAAGTTAAAAGCATCTAGCAAGAAATTAATAAGTAATGCCCAATTAAGATGGTATGCACCAAAGATCATCAAACCGGGAAGGAAGAAATCCAAAAAGAATGGGCATTTTAATTTATTTCATGACTGGATGAAGCTTTTGAATCTGTTCAAAATGATCTTCTTCGAATGAAACTTGTTTCATGTATCAAGGAATGTTTCAATACTATTTGACAAGAAACTCAATGTCAAGTTATCATGCTTTTTAACAAAGATATAAGCAAAGATCTTTCTACAACAATGGTCTCTACAATTACAAATTGTATAACCCTCGTAAGACTTGAAATGTTGAAGATGCAAGAAAAGATAAGTTGCATTTTTTTCACTATAATGGAACTCACCACATTGAGGATACTTTCTTTGAAATTAATGATTATCCTAATTAATTTTTTAAAAGATGAAAATAAAATAAAGCACAAAATAATAAACATCTAGCAGTAGCCAAGGTAGTCAATATAACAAAAACTATTCCTAGTGTGGTAGCAGTGGTGATTGATAAAAACAATCAAGTAGAATAGCGCAAACTACTCTTTTTAATCAACCGTATATTATTGAATGATTTTCATATGACCTTGGTAAAACTGGTACAATTTTTTTCTGCATCTATGACTCATAATAGCAGATGGATCATTAACCCTGGGGGTTACAAATCATATTACTCATAATAAGGCTCTCTTTTAGTACATGAGTACTCCTCCCAAGAGTTGAGTTATAACCGCTAATGGAGAAACTCTTTCAGTAGTAAAAGCAGGATTTCTGGCATTCACCTCTATCCTTTCATTCTAAAATTATTTACGTGTTCCATCTTTATCAAACCAACTACTATCAATTAGTCTAATTATTGAGCAATTATATTGTGCTATTTTAATGTTTCCCACTTTTTGCTTGCTTCAGGATATCTAGATTCATGCGATCATTGGCGCGTGGTACTAAGAGGAAAGGATTATATCATATGGATGATGTTGTAACTGTCCATGTTAATCTAGTTTAGATTCCTAGTGACAATGATTTAAAGAAATTTTGGTTATGGCATTGTCAACCAGGTTATGTCTACTTTTTTTATATGAAAACATTATTTCCTTCATTATTTAATGATATTCTATAAACTTTTTTAAAAGTGTGATTTGTGTATTTTGACTAAAAGCCTTCATACTTCCTATCTTCTTAGCTTTAATAAAAGAACAATACCTTTTAAATTAGTTCATTCAAATGTTTAGGGACTTGGTTTTTTTTTTTTTGGCTACTACTCAATATGTGATTTAGTGGTTTATTACTTTTGTTGATAATTTTATCAACATGACATTGTTATATCATACATACATATATATATATATATATATCATAAGAGTGATGTGAGATGAATACTCCTAATATTTTATCACATAGTTCATACTCAATATTCTCTTTCGATTAAAGTTATTCGCCTAGACAATGGTGGAGAGTATCTTAATTGTGAACATTCAAATTTTTTTATAAGAGAATGGGATTATCCATTAAACAATGTGCCCATGAGCACCACAATAAAAATTAGAATCAAAATGCAAAAATATGCATATACTATAAACTGTGAAAGCATTTCTAATTGGAGCCAGTGTCCCTTATAATTATTGGTAAGATATTCTAACATATGTTGTTTATTTAATAAACTAAATGCCTTCTTAAATTCTCTCCTTCTGCACCCTTTTTAGGTACTTATACAACATATCTCGATTCCATCCAATTTATACCTTCATCCAGGGGTATTTGGATGTATTGGTTATGTTCATCTGATCAAGGATCAATAGACCAAACTAGATCCTTGTGCCATGCATTATGTATTCCTTGTGTTTCATACTCATTAAAAGGGATATAAATGTTATCATATTAGAACACATCACAACATGCTATTATGGATGTCATCTTCTTTAAAATGGAATATTTTTTTAGTTTAGATCAATCTACCTCTAAATCTCAGGGGGAGCCGAATGATGACAATGATGACTATAGTTGGATTGATCTTCTACCACCTATCAAATTATATGATATAGGAGGAGGTGATATTAGTACCAATGAAAACTCCAATAAACTCCAATAACATATTATAGATGAAGCCGCAGAAGTAATAGCCCCTCTTCTTCTCACATACACATCTTTGATCAAATGGATATCCCTAAGGTAAGTTCTCTTGAAATATTTGTTCCTTTATTATTACTTACTTAATCTTATTCTTTACCTTCTAGACGAAATCGTGGTAAACCACTTAACAGGTACTCTTTAAATTGAAAAGTACGATATGTAATATCATTATATGTCTCTACTGACACTTCAAATATCTATAAAGGTCAAGGAAGCTCTAAAAGATCCTAAATGGATAGAGGCAATGGAATTTGAAATGGAGGCATTACAAAAGAATGACACATAGAATGTTATTTCACTTCTACCTATAAAACACTAATAGGTTGCAAATGGATATTCACCCTCAAACATAAAGTGGATGGGACAATTGATCAGTATAAGGTGAGATTAATGGAAAAAGGGTATACACAATCATATGGCATTCATTATAAGAAAACTTTTACACTCGTAGCTAAAATGAGTAGCATCAAAATCTTATTATCTTTGGCAGCAAACTTTAATTAACCTTTGAAGCAATTCAACGTAAAGAATGAATTTTTCTATGGAAATTTGGAGAAGGAAGTGCATATGCAGATATCACATAGGTTTGAAACTCCATAAACTAAGGGAAAGTGTGTGCGAAAAGTATTATATGATATGAAGCAATCACTACGGCATGGTTTGAAAAGTTTGCAGATGCTATGAAACAAATTGACTATCATCAAGATAACTTAGATCATGTGTTATTCATCAAATGTACGGATAATTAAGTTACATTGCTTATTATTTATGTTGATAATATGATTATAATGAGTGATGACACAGAAGAGATGAATCAATTACAAGAATATTTTTTTCTCTGAATTTAAAATGAACGATTTAGGAGGACGAAAATATTTTCTAAGAATTGAAGTTGTAAGATCTAAAAATATTATACACTTGTCACAATGGAAGTATTTTTTGGATCTATTATTAGAACTAGATGCTAAAATGTAAACCCGTAGATACATCCATTATTTAGAATCCTCATCTAGCTATTTATCCATATCGAGTTCCAACAAACAAGAAAAGATATCAATGGTTGGTTAGAGATTAATTTAAATGTTTCATACATGTCCAGATGTTACCTATGTTGTTAGTATGGTAAGTCAGTTTATGCTTGCTCCAAGTAAAGATTACTTAGTGATCATAATGAGGATTTTTAGATACATGAAGGGAACTCTAGGAAAAGGATTGAACTTTAAGAAGCATGAATTCATAGAGGTAAAAGGGTTTACTGTTGTAGATTGGGCAAAAAACATTACTGATTAAGATCTACCTCAGGCTACTTTACATTTGTTGTAAGGAATTTAATCACAGGGCATAGTAAAAAACAAAATATAACAACCAAATCCTTAGTAGAAGCATAATATAGAGGCTTAGTTCATAGGATATGTGAACTTCTATGGTTTAGGATATTGTTTACCGAGATTGATTTTAAGTGATAACAACCCATACTTCTATAGTGTGATAATGAAAAATAGCTAATAATCCTATACAACATGACTGAACTAAACATATTGAAGTAGATCAAACACTTCATCAAAGAGACGTTGAATTTGAAATTGACAGATATTCCTTTCATTTAATCAAGTTGATAGATATTCTTTACATTTGATTAAGTGAGTAGTTAGTGGATATTCTAATTCACGCTATTTTGATAGAAATCATTACTAAGTTTATAGACAAGTTAGGCTTAGAAAATATTTCATGCCAATTTGAAGGAGAGTGTCGATATTGATTAAGCATCATTAATTCCAGTTTAACGAAAAATATTCTACTCCTTAATTTTACAATAGTTAGAATAATCCTTTATGGTCAATTACATATTTTCTTATATTAGATGATTTGTAAAGCCTTTTCTTATATTAAAAAATTTATTCTAGAATAAGATATACATCACCGGGGACTATAATTGTAAATTGTATCACACATAATGAATAGGAGAGTTTAGTTATCTGTTTCATTTATGTCTTCATTATTTCAACAAATTCTATGCGAGATAATCTGGATATAAACGACTCTGCTTTTACATTTGACATAGAAAGAATAATATACTATTTCGAGTAAATTTGAGAAAGAAATCGATTCGTAGCTCATACAAGTAACATACACACTTTATTAAACAACAGACCATGTATACAAGGCACTCATTTATGATAATTATTTATTCGACATACAAATTACATATGATCATTACCAGGTTATTCGCACACATATTTATTTGCATATATATTATATATTGAACGGCTTTATCATATTATATCTAAAGAGGAACAGGATCAACTAGCAAGGCAGACAAGATCTCTTTTAGCGTAGTCTTGGAGTTTGTGTAACTATCTTCATCCTTGTACACAACATCCATCACTCGCACCAAGTTGAGAATACATTGAAGGATAGGAATCGGTACGTCAAATGGCTTGAGAAGCTCTTTGTTTAGGTCCTTCCATAAACCTTCAACTATTTTGTTCAACTCCTCATACGCCTTCTTCTGTGACACATCGTGTTGCTTCATATAGCATTCCACAGCCGAAGCAACATGTCCCCTCGATTGCTCAAACTACATAATATTATCAATTTTATCAGTATTAATGCAGTTGAATTGAAACGGATATATATTAATTCCAAATCATAATTGTTATCATAAACTTCTGGAAGTCCACCAGACTTCTATCATGGTTGCAATGAGGAACTTCATCAAACACGGTGACTAATATATATATTTCACGAAACGAATTGCATACCTCATGGGACCTCATGTCATCTATGAGCCTAGCAAGACTTGACGCAATGTCAAGAATCTTAGGTCCAGCAAGCAACCAATCCAAAACCTCTTTTGAAGCACTATCTTCCATGCCACATAAGGCAATCATTGCAATTAAGGGGTATATAGAGCTTATCGTGGACACTGACATGTATTCTTCGAGTGTGGGAACATAACTGTTGTTCAACCATCTTGCTTCCGTGATATAAGCTTCAACTTGATTCTTCATCTACAATTTTATCAGTAGGAGCGACAAGATATCTATCAAATAGTATTGTGAAAACATGATTGTCTAAATAATTAAAAAAAACAATTTTACCGCTTCCTTTGTGTAATAAATACAGAACGGTCTCCCTTCTTTGGTTGTTTTTTCCTTGATCTCAGCATAGAAATCTAAAAGTGCTTGAAAAGTCAACCACATATATTCTGGAAGTTCTTCTTTCATGTTAACATTCGACCTGAAAATTAATCATGATATTTATATATATATAGTGTATGATCCAATAATAAAATTGTCAAGGGTAACAAATAAACACTAATTTATTCGGACTAGCAAGCATATATAAATCTATCAAACCTTTTAACTACTTCTGTGAACAGCTCAAGTTCTTCAATTGTACCATGCACATCATATATGTCATCAACGATGGACATGAGGGCAACCACTATGGTTATTATCCTTCTAGCAAATGCATACTGGGGCCGTGTCAGAACTCCAAAAGCCCAAAAGGAGCACTCAATAATTCTGTCTCTAGCAAATGGTAGTCTTCCTGTAAAATCCAGGTCAATCCACCACCTAAAAAAATTGAATTGAAAGCATCACTATTTCAAGTACAACAAATATGGAACAAATGAAGACTGGACATCCTGCTACTGTGACAATACGAGCCCGAACAAGGTAAAAAAAAATAAAAATCAACAATCTATCATCCAGAATCATATATTTATCTCACCCTCCTATAGCAAATAGGATTCAAATTGAGGCTAAAGTGGTCTGACATTAACACCTCTTGATCATTAAATACTCTCATAATATTCATGCTAAGAAATACTTCGAAGCTAAAGTTTCCCCTTGATAGGAGGCTTAGGACCATGACTTGCATATCATACAAGTTTATATAGGTCTAAAATAAAACTCACTTTGAGATGTCACTTAGCTCTTCCTGGTGAAATTTTTGTACTATATTGAAATCCAACTTTGCCAGCTTCAGCAGGGCTTCATTGTGTGAGTTTTGTTGATAGATTGTGAGATAATGTCGTGCTTCTTTCCTCGGTAAACCCCTGCGTATAGGCCATCGTAGTGCATGACTGACTTGAGCAGCCAGAGATGAACTTAGTTGGTTTAGTTTGGAAGTGAGATGAGTTCTGGCAAATGCGAAAGCTTCATCAAGTTCTTGTTCTCCACGCACTCTCAGACATGAAGCTTCGTACAAACTTAGCATGCCTTGTGCATCGGTAATTAGGTCTTCATTGAAGTTGCCATTCCCATCCAAAAATCTTTTGAAAATATCTGATCGAGTTATGGATGGGAAAATTTTAGAGTTAATGGAAAATAATTTATTTTTGTTTAACTTGTTATCCAAGATTCTATATGCGTTAGAACTTACCAGTAGAAACTTTGAAACCTTGTTGTCGAAGAAGACGAAACTTAAGAGAAATAGTATCTAGGTCATCTTCATCGTCTTCTTGATCATAAATTTGCTTCAGAGTTTCTTCTATTTCTGTTTCAAAATGGCAACCAACATCTAGCCTTTGAATGGCATCTATCAATCTCAGTTTCTCTGAAGGCTTAACCGTTGAAGCAGTAAGCATCTGTCTGACTTCATCTTTCAAGGTCAATGCTTCCTCATTCCAAGAAATTGTTTTCTGTTCATCAGAGAATATTGTCCACTTAATACAGAAGTAATAAGATGGGTGGAAAGCAGCCTATACCACGCATTCGGTATGTCACTTAATATTAAATATAGCGGTAAAGAACATTGATTCATAGAGCTGGATTACTAAATTTACCTCGTCATTGGATTTGTTTCTAATGAAGAAGTCACCCCATACCGAAGGATGGAATTCCGCAGTGCGGCGTACTTGAGCCTTTTCGGGCCGGAGTGCAGTTGCAGCTACAAGGGACATTATAATATCGCTCGATTACCTTTGAATTGTAAACACTTTGTTGAGGTAGTCTCTAATAATATAGTTCTATATCTGTGAGAACTAATTAAGGAGCCTTTTCTTGGTAGTGGCTGATATAGAGCTGAAAAACATATGATTTTGCTTATTCAATTCATTGATTGAGGATTTAGCGTCTATCGACTAGTCATTTTCATAGATCATGGGGGACCAAGTAGACCAAGGAAATCCCATACAATTTCAACTTGTGTGCCAAGTGTTGATCAAGACCACCAATCACTTACTCATTTCACGTTATAACTTTTTTTCAAATGAATTTAAAATTTGTTATATCATAAAATAATTAAAAATTCTTATTATAATATATATTGCGTTTATGTCCGTAAAAGATATGGACATAAAAAGAAGATCACGGACCTTATATGGAATACCTACTTATACATATATATAATTGAACCTAATAAAAGTTATAACCACACAGGTAACTCCAATGCTATCATTTTAGCTTTTTAGTTGGACCATCATACAGAACATTGTTATTGACAAAAAAAAAAAAAAAAAAAAGGCAGAAAGGTTAATCACGGCAAAAAGGAGATCCTCGTCTGTTTTTGACTCTGAGAATGGGAGGCCAAGGTACGTCATTGACTACGCTCTCTAACATTGTTACGCTGCTTCGGTAAAGATAATGATATATTAAAATTTTCTTGCACAAATTATAGATTTTAACCAGCTGTAATGATATGCCACAATGACACAAAGAGAGCTCCACATCACTACACGTTTATCATGGCACGCAATTAATCTTTGCATCCTTTTCATTTTAGGTATGAAAGTGAAGGATCTTTTATAATCTTCAACGTGAAAATACTACTTTTAGAATCTTCTTACATCAACTTATATCAATTCCGCTTTTAATAATAAATGGCTCCCTCAAAGATTTGTAATGAATGGAAACGGGAAAGGCTCCACTGAAAATTGGGCAAGATGAAAAAGCTCTGCAAACTTTGTGGCTCATTGGAGCCATTCTTATATAACATCTTTATTATATGGGCAATATATATATATATATGTTAGTAACTAACTTTAAAATTTTTTTTATTTTAATGAAAAGTTTTAAAAATTTTATTAAATAATTAATCTTCTAAAATTCATTTAACTAAGATATGTTGTTAATTTTTCATTAACGTAGTTAACGGAACTTGACATGTAGATCTATACATGGAAAAATATATACATGTAGATGTCTATGTTTATAATTCAATTACTAACTAATCTTTAAAAACTTTCAGTCTAATAATTGACCTTTTGAAATTTTTTTATTTAAATGCTTAACCTTTCAAAGTTTTTAATTTAATGATAACCTTTTAAAAGTCGTTTCAACTCAGTTCAAAAGATAGATTCTATTAATTTTTTGTCAATGTAAGAAACTTAACTCGTGAACATTTATATGGTAACATGTGCATGTCTTTCTAAAACTATTATTTAGGTCGTTGAAATTTCAAAATTATTAAATAAAATTTCAAAATTCAATAAATTTGTCTCATGTGGGCTAACAAAAATCCCATCGTATATGCATATTTGATAAGTATAGATATTTTCAATATTATTGTTTTGATAGTTTTGAAATTTCATAAATTTATTTCATAATTTTGACATCTTGATTAATAACAAGAAATTCTGGCAAATTTAACCTTTTATAACATAAATGAATGAGAAAATCTAAAAAATATTATCTTTTCTTATATAATAAGATAATAATAATAATAATAATATTATTATTATTATTATTATTATAGGCGGAATGGAGAAAGGAAAGGGGCGAGGGCAATCTTGCTTGGTGCGAAGGCAGCTAGTTCAGGGACATGGTAAGGTACTAAAGGTCCTCGGACTTCCAAGTGGTCTTTATTTTGGGCAACTGTTCACCGTTGGATCCCTCTAATATAGCCCCCTATAATTTTTGTTATCGAGATATCTTTTTTTTCATTATTTCCAAGGTTTTTTTGGAAAATCCACCCCCATGCTGCAAACAGTCAAATCTGACCCCTTGTCGCTCTTCTTTCTTTCCTCGCAGGCAGGAAGCACACTAGTAGTGTCCGTTGCGTGATTCTAATGTGTTTTTTACACTTGACTATGTGGACAATTGATCGGAAGAGAAGTTCGATTCACCCAGCCAGCAAGCGGGCATTGTGCTTATCTTGTGTGACAACACTATAGAGCAATTGACGCTTCTACTAACAATTTATAATAGTCTATTCATTAATTTTACATTGATAACATAATATTAAGTAACTATACTTATTATTAGCCAATATTAAAACAAATAGAAATTACTTTTTAAAATAAAATTAGCTATTTATAAAGAAGAGTTTTTTTTAGATTTTAACAAGTTACACTAATTCTTTGGCATTAAATTAATTATGATAAAATATATTCACTAATGAAAGTATGTTATTTATGAAAAATTTAGATATTATAAATAAATAATATATTAGACTTTAGAAAGGGGATAATAAATTCATTAGTAATTAACCTTTTGAGAATTTTTTCACTTCAGTGCCAACTTTTAAAAATTTTCAATTTAGTAATCAATCTTTTAAAACTAGTTCAAGCCAAATAAAAAAAATAGATTCCATTAAATTTTTGCTTACATAGTTAACGGAGCTTAATACATAGACATCCACGTCACAAAAAGTACACATGTGGATGTCTACGTATACAAGTTTATTACTAATCAACCTTTCAAAATTTTCAATCTAGTAACCAATTTTTAAAACTTTTCACTTAAATATCCAATTTAGTGATAAACCTTTTAAAATTTGTTGAAATCAAGTCAAAAATAGTTTTTTGCTTAGAAAAATAACAAATGATTAATATACTAATATTTTATTAAAAAATATTATACAATGACTTCTAAATTTAGTTAACAAATATTTAATTATATGTTAAACTCTTTTTTAAAGAATATTTAAGATTTAGACTTGATAAGTCTTTGCATTAAAAGAAATAATTCATGAATAAATATTTTAAATTAAATATTTAGTAGCTATAAAATATCTTTTTATAAATAAATTTATATTTAGAGATATAATATAATTTATAGCAAAGAATATATTTAAACATAAAAGAAAACCTATTACTTCAAAATATTAAAAATAATTCCATTGAAAAATACTCAATATATGGTCTTATTATAAGTAAAAATACCATACATTAAGTTTTTTAAATGGATAATAACATATTATTAATATAAAATTAATGAATAAAATGATGTAAATATTTAAAATAGAAAAATTTCAAGAATTAATACAAATAATTATTCTATTAATTAAAAATTAAAATTAAGTTAATTTAAATTGATCTTCTTGTACAAAAGAAAATAATATTTTTAGATTATTCTATTTTGTGTGTATATATATATATATATATTATAAAGGTTAAATTCACGAGTTATTAAAATTATCAAATAAATTCATGTAGTTGGATGAAATATTAAAACTATCAAATAAACTATTAAATAAAATTCTTTAAAAAATTTTAAGAACTTATAGTGAGACTATAAATTGAATTTTTTCAATGGAATAGTTTTCAATCTTTTTAAGAAATAAGTTTATATATATATATATATATTCTTTATTATAAATAAGCACCATATCTTTAAATCTAAATTTATTTATAAAAAGATATTTTGTGACTATTATTTATTTAAAGATTCATTTATTAATTGTTTCTTTTAGGTCAAAGACTTATCAAATTTAAATTTTGGATATCCTTTGAAAAGAGTCTTGTATATAAATAAATATTTGTTAACTAAACTTAAAAATCGTTATGTAATACTTCCTAATAAAATATTAGTGTATTAATCATTTATTATTTTTATAGAGAAAAAACTAATTTTGATCTAATTTGAATGAATTTAAAAAAGTTTGTTACTAAATTAAAAACTTTTAAAGGTTGGAGATTGAAGTCAAAAATTTTAAAAAGTTGGTCACTAGATTAAAAACTTCTAAAAATTGGTCAGAAGTAAGCTTGTATACATGGACATTCAGATGTATATTTTTTACCACTTAAGTGTCTATATGTAAAATTTCGTTAGTTTTTTCAGTAAAAAATTAATGGAATTTATCTTTTTACTTAAGTTGAATAAATTTTAAAAGGTTGATCACTAATAGAAAACTTTAAAGGTTAGACATTAAAGTAAAAAAATTTCAAATGGTTTATCACTAGTGGATTTATTATTCTTTTAAAAAATAACTTCATTGTCATGTTATATCCATTATAATTTATTAATCATTACAAATTACATTATTTTTTAATTATATCTATATTATCTTTTGAAGATACTAATAATTATTATCATAACTAACATATAAAAGATGGAAATATGAAGATTTACACAATAATTTTGTAGTCCTATATTAAAACTCTTTAAAAAAAATATAAAGAGTTTATATTAAGACCATACATTAATTTTTTTCAATAAAATAGTTTTTTTAGAAAATGAAGTTTTTTGGCTCCACTTAAATTTTAACTTTAGTAAAAAAAATGTCTTAAACATCCTCTTCTAACAAACAACAAGCTCATTGGTAAATAGTTTCTTTTTTTGAAAGAATAAATTTATTTAGTGTTTATATCTCTTTTTCGTCATAAATCAATAATATCTAAATAAAGATATTTTGTGGTAATATTTTTTCACAAAATATCTCTTCTTGTCAATGCTTTTCCAAGGCTGAGAAGTGAAACTCTCAATGTGCATCTTCTCACCTATGTAAATACATATTGTATTATTATGAACAAAAGGTTAGCTTTTGAAGAAGCTATGCGATTATTGACAATAATTAATAGTTAAAAATACATGTGATTGAAATAAAGGTTTACGTTATAACCTTGAACCTTTTTCTATACCCAACCACCCATTAACAGATTGGCCATTTTCTTGTATGCTTTTCCAAGGCTGAGAAGTGAAGGTGATAAACGCCGCATGAAGAAGTTGATGGAAAGATGGAAATGTCTGATAAGTTCAGGTCTAGTAAAGGTCCTAGTCTTTAGGATAGTTTGTTATTTGATTTGATCAAGTTTGTTTCCTATTTCTTAGGTAGAACGTGAGCTGTAGCTCACCTCTGTTTTTCTATTTATTTGCTATTTTTCTATTTGTTCTATAATGAAAGTCATTCCCAGAATTGGTTATGTGCATTGGCTTTGTTTAAGTTAGTTTTTGCATCTAACATTCTGGTATCAGAGCCTGTGGCTGGAGAGATTTCGAAAAGTGATAGAGAGAGAAACACGTAAGGGAGTGAAGAGAGATGGGGTCAGAAGCAAACAGTTTTGCACAACCTTCCATTCCGAAGTTTGATGGCGACTATGATCACTGGAGCATGGTCATGGAAAATCTTCTTCGCTCCAAAGAATATTGGGTTGTTGTCGAATCAGGCTACTCACAGCCTGAAAGTATGGAAGGGATGACGGCAACACAAAGGCAGAATTTAGAGGAGATGAAGCTGAAAGATTTGAAAGCTAAGAATTACTTGTTTCAATCTCTTGACAAGTCAATTCTGAAGACGATCACACAAAAGCAGACATCTAAGCAGCTTTGGGATTCTATGAAGATGAAGTGTCAAGGAAATGCTCGAGTGAAGAGAGCTCAACTCAACCGTCTACGGAGGAATTTTGAGGTTCTAGCCATGAAGCAAGAAGAATCGATCACTGATTACTTTGGTCGAGTAATGACGGTTGCAAACGACATGAGAAATTATGGGGAAGATATGAGCGATGTTAAGATCGTTGAGAAGATTTTGAGAACTCTTACTGATAAATGGAATTACATTGTTTGTTCCATTGAAGAAGCGAAGGATATAGACCAGCTTTCTGTGGATGCCTTACAAAGTTCTTTACTCGTCCATGAGCAAAAGTTCAATGTAAATGGAGAAGAAGAACATGCTCTGAAGGTGAGTCACGAAGAGAACTATGGTGGTAGAGGTCGTGGAAGAGCCATTTTTAGAGGAAGGCGTGGACAAGGCAGAGGCAGGGGTCGTCAAAATTGGAATAAAGAGACTGTTGAGTGCTATAAATGTCATAAACTTGGACATTTCCAATATGAATGTGAGGCAAATTATGCAGACTTGGAAGAATCAGAGGAGATGGTATTAATGGCGTATGTCAACACGTATGAAGGTAGTCGAGATGATGTGTGGTTCATTGATTCTGGGTGCAGCAATCACATGTGTGGGAATTCATCGCTATTTTTCGACCTACAAGAAGGGCTCAACAAGCTGGTCAGGTTGGGGAATTATGCAAGCATGCACGTTACTGGCAAAGGAAGCATCCGATTGACTGTGAAAGGAGAAAACCTTTTAGTGAAAGATGTGTTTTATGTACCAGAATTGAAGAACAACCTTCTCAGTGTTGGGCAGCTGCAAGAGAAAGGTCTAGCTGTTCTAATGAAGTCCAATGAATGTCAGATCTACCATCCTACAATGGGATTGATTATTCAAACCAACATGACAGCAAACAGAATGTTTGTGTTGTTATCAAACACACAACCAATCAAGGAGGAAACCAAAGAAAAATGTCTTCTGGCAACCACTCAAGACTTGGCTCATCTTTGGCACCGAAGATTTGGTCACCTCAGCTACAAAGGATTGAAAACTCTGCAAAACAAAGGCATGGTGAGAGGTTTGCCGAATTTTTCTGAGGCTGAAGTGATATGTACTGATTGTCTGAAGGGGAAGCAACACAGAAAAATTATCCCAAGAAGCAGCACATGGAGAGCATCAGAAAGACTGGAGCTCGTTCATGCTGATATTTGTGGGCCAATATCTCCAGTATCAGAAGGGAGTAAAAGGTATCTCATTTGCTTTATTGATGACTATAGTAGGAAGGCGTGGGTGTACTTTCTTGTTTCAAAGGCAGATGCATTCATATCCTTTAAGCTATTTAAAGTTCTTGTGGAAAAAGAAATTGGTTTACCCATCAAATGTTTAAGAACAGATCGTGGAGGTGAATTTACATCAGAAGAGTTCAAAGAGTATTGCAGAACAAATGGGATCAAAAGGCAATTAACCGCTGCATATACGCCACAACAAAACGGAGTTGCTGAGCGGAAGAATAGAACGGTGATGAACATGGTGAGGAGTTTATTGGCTGAGAAAGATGTCCCGAGAAGATTCTGGCCGGAGGCAGTCAATTGGGCATTTTATGTTCTTAATAGATGTCCAACATCTTCAGTAAAAGAGATGACACCAGAGGAAGCTTGGTCCGGAGTAAAGCCTTCAATCGGACACTTGAGAGTTTTTGGCTGTGTAGCGTATGCTCATGTACCGGATGCTCGGCGGACAAAGCTTGAAGATAAGAGTCACAGCTGTGTTTTATTTGGGGTAAGCGAAGAATCAAAAGCATACCGACTATATGATCCCATCTCAAAACGGATTATTATTAGTCGGGATGTCATTTTTGAAGAAGACAAAAAGTGGAACTGGGATGAGAGCTGTAAAGAACATAATATATTTGAATTAGAATGGGGAGATGACAAGGAAGACAGCAATGAAGAGTGCAATGAAGATGAAGAAGATAATCTGATTCCTCAAGGTGAAGAAAATTATGATTCCCCTGCGACGGAAATACGGAACAGAAGAGCACCGACATGGATGAATGAATATGTTTCTGGCGAAGGTCTTTCCGATGAAGAGGGAGACGCACAAGCTCAGCTAGCTTTGTTTGCTCATTTTGTTCATTCTGATCCAAATTCTTTTGATGAAGCTGTAAAGGAAGAAAAATGGAGGACAGCCATGGATTCAGAAATAAGATCAATTGAGAAGAATAGAACGTGGAATCTTATTGAGCTACCTGCAGGAGCAAAAAAGATAGGAGTCAAATGGGTCTACAAAACAAAATTGAATGAGTTTGGAGAAGTCGAGAAGTACAAAGCGCGTCTAGTCGCAAAAGGATATGCTCAAGAATACGGAGTCGATTATCAAGAAGTATATGCCCCTGTTGCTCGTATGGACACGGTGCGAATGATCTTAGCACTTGCTGCTCAAAGAGGTTGGTGTGTGTTTCAACTTGACGTAAAGTCGGCCTTTCTTCACGGAAAGTTAACTGAAGCTGTGTATGTGGAGCAACCAAGGGGCTATGAGATAAAGAATGAGGAGCAGAAGGTGTACAAACTCAACAAAGCTTTATACGGACTCAAGCAAGCACCGCGAGCATGGTTCAGCCGGATTGAGTCGTATTTCAGAAAGGAAGGTTTTGAGAAGGAAGACAGTGAGCAGACCCTCTTTACTAAAGTCAACAAAGAAGGTAAACGTTTGATCATTAGCTTGTATGTTGATGATTTAATTTATACCGGAGATGATGAGAATTTGATTTCTGAGTTTAAAGCATCCATGATGAAGGAATTTGACATGTCTGATTTGGGTAAAATGAGGTACTTTCTTGGTATTGAGGTGGTGCAATTTGATGGTGGTATATTCATTAGTCAAATGAAGTATGTCACTGATTTGTTGAAGAATTTTGGAATGGAGCATAGCAACTCTGTTGAAAATCCAATGGTTCCAGGATTCAAAATCTTCAAGGATGAAAATGGTGTTGAGATAGATGCTTCGTTCTTCAAGCAGCTAGTCGGAAGCTTGATGTATTTAACAGCTACTAGGCCGGATATAATGTATGTGGTTAGCTTACTAAGCAGATACATGTCAAGGCCTACTGAACTACATTATTCAGCAGCAAAAAGAGTTTTACGGTACTTGCAAGGGACGATTGGGTTTGGTATTCTTTACAAGAAAGAAGGAAATTGGGAGGTGATTGGCTTTACTGACAGTGATTATGCTGGCTCTGCGGAGGATCGAAAAAGCACCTCAGGTTATGTTTTTATTTTAAGTGGAGCTGCAGTAGCTTGGTCTTCTCGAAAGCAACCGATAGTGACTCTAAGCACCACAGAAGCAGAATTTGTGGCTGCTGCAACATGTAGCTGTCAAGCTATATGGATGAAAAGAGTGTTGAAGAAGATTGGCTACAAAGGCAGTGAGTGTCTGACCATTTTTTGTGATAATAGTTCAACAATTAAGTTATCCAAAAACCCGGTGATGCATGGAAGGAGCAAGCATATTGATGTGCGTTACCACTTCTTGCGTGAGCTTGTAAATGAATGAGCTGTGCAAATCCAGTTTTGTGGTACAAGATATCAGGTGGCAGACATCCTTACCAAGCCACTAAAATTGGAGTTTTTTCGGGAACTTAGAAAGAAGCTGGGAGTTTGTGAGATGCCAAAGATTAACTAGCTGCAAATGCAGTCTAGTTTAAGGGAGGGAATGATAAGTTCAGGTCTAGTAAAGGTCCTAGTCTTTAGGATAGTTTGTTATTTGATTTGGTCAAGTTTGTTTCCTATTTCTTAGGTAGAACGTGAGCTGTAGCTCACCTATGTTTTTCTATTTATTTGCTGTTTTTCTATTTGTCCAATAATGAAAGTCATTCCCAGAATTGTTTATGTGCATTGGCTTTGTTTAAGTTAGTTTTTGCATCTAACAAGAACATTAACAGAATTACACTAACTTGGTTTTGCCTTATTGTAAATCTTCTTTTTTTCGCAAATCCGTCAATCCATAAACCATTCTATCGTCCAAAATCTAACGTTATTCACAAGTCTATAATGAAAGAGAACTCAAATCTAATTTAAGGGGAAAAAAAAAAAGAGGTAATAGTACTAACTGATTTTTTTTCTATTTTCTTCCTTAAATATAAAAAAATCATATCTTTCATATTCTTAAACTTTATCAAATTAGTTAAATTTTAATCATAATTACAAATTAGTCTTAATTAGATCCAATATCACATATTAATTCTTGAAAATTTTAAAACTTCTCAATTAAATCCAACTTCATTAACATTTTTGTCTCTTTTAATAGACTTTTTATGTGTGATCCATTAGATTTTTAATATTTTGGTAATAATTATAAATTTTAATTTTAATTTTAATTCACAATTAGAATTAGATAAATTAAAACTCTTTTTAATTATCTAGTTAAATAATTTATAATCTATCTCATACTGCTGCTGATAACGCTATAAATTTAGCTTACATCGTGGAAAATGTAATGCAAGATTGTTTCTTATTCTTCCATGATATTACTCTATTGTTTAGTAAGAATACGTATCTAGAGGTAGATTTTCTTTCATGCAAATCTCCTCCCTAGTCTGCATTTGTATACCATTATATATGTAGATCATTTCCTTGATAACATAATGCATAGTCCACAACTCCTTTTAAATACCTCAATATTCTCTTTAGTGCTTTCTAATGTGCTTGGCCTGGATTCGATTGATATCTGTTCACCATCCCAACAGCGTAACAAATATGTGGTCTTGTACACATCATTACATACATAAGACTTCCAACTGTATTGGAATAGGTAACATTCATCATTTGTTCCCGTTCTTGTGGCGTTAATAGGTAATTTCTTTTACTGAGGCCTTTACCTTTAGCAATAGGATTATCAATTAGTTTTGAATCTTGCATACAGAATCGTTCAAGAATTCTTTGAATGTACGTTGCTTGAGAAAGCGATAATAATCTCTTCGAATGATCTCTTGAAATATTGACTATAAGAATATACACAGCTTCACCCATGTCTTTCATTTCAAATTCAAATGATAACCAATCTTTGATTTGCTTAATGAATGAACAATCATTACAAGCAATTAATATATCATCTACGAATAAAGATAAAATTGCTAATTTATCTTTGGATCTCTTTATATATACACAGTGATCCTCATCAATCATTTGAAAATCATACAAAATTATTACGTTATGAAAACGAATGTACCATTGTCTTGAAGACTGCTTCAGGCCATAAATCGACTTTAATAAGTGACATACCTTATTTTCTTGACCTGTCTTGATGAACCCTTCAGATTGTTCCATATAAATTTGTTCCTCTAATTCTCCATTGAGAAAAGCAGTCTTTATATCCATTTGATGTAATTCAAGATCCATACTGGGTACTATAGCTAGAATAAGACGGATTGAAGCAAACTTCACAACAAGTAAAAAAGTTTCCTCATAATCAATTTCCTATTATTGTATATATCCTTTTGCTACAAGGTGTGTCTTGTATCTTTTGATACTACCATAATCTTTTCTCTTTATTTTGAGAACCCACTTGTTCATAATTACTTTGCACCCTTCAGGGATGTCAACTAAGTCCTATACTTGATTGGAGCTTAAAGAAGTCATTTATTCTTTCATTGCTTTCATCCATTCTTCTTTAGCAGGGCCAGTAAGAGCCTCATTTACATTCCTTGTCTCTTCTTACTCTTGCGAAACAATCATATTAATTTTCCCTTCAATCTTAAAATGACATCAGGAAATTATTCCTTGATTACTCCATCTTAAACGAGGTTCAACAGAAATAGATTCATGGTGAATCTGATTGCTCCTACTTGGATCATTCATCATAGGGAAACTTTCTATGGAATTGCTCCCACTCAGTTGAAGTTCATCTTCTGGATTCTGCATAACAAGATCATGCTGATCGAGTGTTTCATATAATAGGAGGTCTTTACCTATTTCCCCCTGCTTGGGAAAATCATTCTCTAAGAATGTTACATCTTGTGATTTAAATTCAGTTAACCTTTCATTTTCTTGTTCACCAATGAACATATATCCTTTAAAGTGCTCTGAGTATCTAATGAAGATACCTTTTCTCCCTCTTGAGCCTAATTTTCCATGCTTGTGAGAAAGATCATGAACATAAGCTGCACACCCCCAAGGTATGACACTTGGCATATCAGGTCTCTTACCAGTCCACAACTCATATGGTGTGCTAGTAACTGATTTCATAGGCACACACGATTAAGTATATAAATGGCTGTTAGCAATGCATCACCCCAAAAGGTGATTGGTAAATTGGCTTGTGCCATCAAGGACCTAATTATTTCTAATAGTGTCTTATTTCATCTTTCGACAACGTCATTTTGTTTTGGGGTTCTAGGAATTGTTAATTGCCTTTCTATTCCTTTCTCATCACATAAAGCTTTGAACTTAACAGACAAGTATTCTTGTCCTCGATCAGTTCATAATGCTTTTATTTTATTATCTAATTGATTCTCGACCAAATTTATATCCTTTATGAAACATTTGAATGATTTTAATTTATGAGAAGTCAAGTAGACATAACCATACTGAATATAGTTATCTATAAAAGTGATGAAATATTCTGTCCCACATCTCACCCTTACATTCATTAGACCACATATGTCAAAATGAACTAATTGCAATGGATATACTGCTCGTGTTCCCTTTCCAAATGGCTTTCGCGCCATTTTACCAGCTAGACAATGTTTACATGCAAGTAGATTTATTTGATTTAGAGTACCTAGAAGTTCTTCTTTTGCTAATCAACTTATTCGATTTTGACCAATATGACATAGTCTAGCATATCACAAAGTTGCATCAATGTTGGAATTACTAGATGATGTAAATAATGAATAACTAATATTATTATTGTCAGCCACAACATCTAATACAATGAAACCATCACACATAAAACCATGACCATAATAAGTAGATCCAAAATACAAATCCATTTCATTGTTGTGGAAATTTATATTGAAACCAAGTCTAACCAACATCAACAAAGATAAAAGATTCCTAGGAATCTGTGGAGCAAATAAGACTTCATGTAATATGAGGGGTTGTCCACCACGCATGTCCAATTTACATGTGCCAATCCCTTATACAGCAACTTTGGAATTGTCACCTACATAAAGCCATCGACTGCCATGTGGGAGTTTACGAAACTTAACGAAGGCATCTCGATCCTTCACTACATGGTTAG